>PVIJ01005087.1:0-108329 GCA_004024925.1 Scalopus aquaticus
AGGGGGATCAAGTGAGTGGCAAGAGACCAGTAGGAAGAACCTAAGTGCTGGAATAGGAACATCTGAGAGAGTTCTCGGAGCGGAGAGACGAGCAGAGTGGAATGTGATGTCAGAGAAAGGGCGGTGATGTAAGAGCCGGGCGGTGGGGCGGTGATGTCAGGGCTGGTGCTGATGCTGGCGGCGCAGTGCATTGTGGGCAGCTCCCCGCTCTGCCGCTGCCGCTGCCGCCGTCGCCCGAGGAGGATCGGGGCCGGGTCGGGCCGGGCCGGGATGGTCCCGGTCGGGAGGCCGCCGCCGCTGCCGGAGGGAGCGGGCCGCCCAGCGCCGCACTGAGCCGCCCCCGCTCCCGCCCCGCCCCGGCCCCGGGGGATGCGCCGCCCCGAGCCGCTGCCTCCGCCGCCGCAGCCGCAGCCGCAGCGGGCACAGAGCAGGTGAGGCGGGGCGGGGCCGGCCGGTCTGCCGGCCGAGGGTTGGGGAGGGGGCTCCTTCTGTGGGCTCCGGTTCCTGGGCCTCGGGCCTGGCTCACCTCTCAGCACAGCCTTCCCAGCACCCCCTCCCTGCTGCCATCTCTGCCGGAGCTGGGACGCTGGCCTACACAGCCTGGGCCGCATCCCGAGGCCTGGAACAGCTCCCTGCTCCCAGCACAGATGCCCACCCTCTCCAGCCTGTCCTCCAGGGCGTTTGCTCCTCACTTCTTATCTCTGCCCGCTGTCCGTTGGATTTACTCTCCTGTCACCCCTGACAAGTCATTCCCAGCTGTCTCCATAACCTCACCTCCCTCTCCTCCGTTCCTCTACTTCTTTCTTCCTTACCTACTTCCTCATCCCCTTAACTGTACCCAGAAACCCCTCTTGTGGTCCTTCACCTCCTTTTCATTTCCTCTCACCTGTCTCTCTTTCTTACCCAACCCCCTACTCTGATCTTGTCACCCCTGTCCCTTCCATTTCCTTCTGCTGCTTTCCACCTGTTCCCATTACCCCTCACTGGTTTCCTTCACCCCTCTTTACCTGGGATCCCAGATTCTTCCACACACCTGACTCACACCTTGCATAATACACATCAGAATCTCCATCCACATACCATGAGTTCCCAACCAATTAGCGCTAGCTTGTGCGCTCTCTCTCTCTCTCTCTCTCTCTCTCTCTCTCTCACACACACACACACACACACACACACACACACACACACACACACACACTGGCCCTGCATTCTCATAATGCACATTCTGAAAGATAGTCATTAAAAACCTCCTTCACGAGCCCTTTCTCACTACACACCCATGCCCAAAAGGTCCTGAAGGGGCAGTAATGGGACAGCCAAGTTCCTCGTGGTCCAGTCCTAGCTGAGCTGAGTCCTCTGAGGCAGAGAGTGGGAGGATGGTGGATAGGAAGAGGCACGTAACCCTCATTTATCCTCCCACCTAGACTCTCCCTTTTTCCATCTCACCTGTTCCTTCTAAGCTTGCCCATGTATGAAATGAAAGCAAAACACAAATTTTCCTCATCAACCTAGAGATTCCACCATCACAGTACTGGATGGTTCGTGGTGATTACCCAGTTCAACTCCTTAAAACTCCCTGCCTACCAGTTCATTCCTTCTTTAGTCTTGTCCTTACCTATCTCCTCCACTTTTATTCCAGAACCCCCACTCCTAACTCTCACTTCAACCTGCCATTGTCCTCACTGCCCTCCAAATCCCCAATGCCTCATGTGCCATTCCAGCAGAAGGAGGGCAGAGACCTACCTGCTGTTCCCACAGTTCTGATACTCTGCAGCTGTGTAGATTGGCGGAAATAGTTATTTGGAGAAAGATGGAAAAAGTGACACTTCCCTCTCCCAGGAAGATCCCTGTTCCACATGTCCCTTGCTGCATACCACGACCCATCAAAGACTGTTTTCACTCTTTCCCCATTCCACCCTGGCTAGACATAGGAACCTGGGGAACTGTCCTATCCCAAGGAGGCAAATTTATGGAGTCCTCACCCTATCCATAGACATCCTAGACACTTTCCTCCCTCCACCCTACCCAACCCTCCAGCAGTGACTCTCCAGGTCACTGTGAGTGCAGAGCAGTGTGCCTATAAAAAGTGTAGGGTGCAAGAAGAGAAGAAAAGATCCTGGTTTCAATCTTGTACTGGGTTGAGTTCAGAAAGTCACCTCTGCTGGCTCTCTGCCTAAGTACATGCGTACACACACCAGCAGACAGGTGAACACATACACACACAGATATACAAACATACACACAGACACACAAAAAGACCACCAAGACAATGCACAGATGTGCACAGATACGTAGACACTCACACATTCCCTCACAGGTGGGACACACTGATACCCAGTTGTCCTAATGCCACAGAGCTGTATTCCTTCTTAGCTCTCGAGCAGACACAGAAAGGTGTGGTCAGAGGCTCTCTCACCCATGCCCACCCAGAGCTGCAGCTCTCTGTCACTCCTCCTGCCTTCTTTTAGGCTGCTCCCTGCTGTCCCCAACTCTCCACCATTTCAGCCTCTCTCCTTCAGAGTGGCAGTAGGGCCACCATCTCTATAAACTTCAAGTCTTGAGTCCATTGTCTCAATTTCACCCCATCAGTCAGGTCCTCACTTCCCAACCCATGGCTATGTCAGTGGGTCGGGCTCCCTGGTGAGACGAGTGTGGCTCTTGGAGCTGCATCCTCCCCAAGGGGCTGTAGTGTCTCCTCTTTCTTGATGATCCCGTGTCTCTCACGGTTGGCACGTCCCTGAAACTGGCGGGACTCTCCTATGGGTTACCTCTCACTTAGCAGGTCTCCTCTTTCAAATAAGCCTCAGATACACAGCTCCACAAGCATTCTGTGGCACAGTGAGGTGTGGGGGCCAGAGGGGTGATCCCTCAGACTGGCCCTTGTCAGCTCAGATGGCCCCTACACAAGCATGGGTCCCCCTCTGTATCCCCACCTTAGTTAGCAAGTCCCTCCCCCATTAGCATATGTCTCTTTAGGAACTGCTTCCCCCACCCCCAGGCAGTTCACGCATCATTTTCTTCTTTTTCCCACCAACGTGTGTGTCCCACTGCAGGTTTTCACATCTCTAGTTTGTAGTTTGTATCTCCCTTTCCATGGATAGTATTTTTTGTCTTCTCCTCTGACTTCCACCCAGTATTTACAGAATACTTCCCCCAGTTACCCTTGGTACATCTGCCCAGTGGGTCCAGAGAAGGATGCCTGCCTGGAGAATGGAGCGCCCCTCCTCCATATCTGCAAGGTGGTCCAGGGTCCGTAGCCGGAACCACTCACCGCCCTTCCCCACTCCCCCAGGTAGATGGCCCCCCCAGGGCAGGCCCTGCGGACACCCCTCCCTTCGGCTGGCGGATGCAGTGCCTAGCGGCAGCTCTTAAGGACGAAACCAACATGAGTGGGGGAGGGGAGCAGGCCGACATCCTGCCGGCTAACTACGTGGTCAAGGATCGCTGGAAGGTGGTGAGTGAGAGACTCCGTGCGGCAGAAGGCGAGATGGGGGCGACGGGGTGGGGTGTGTGTGGAGAAGGGGCCGGCGACTTAATAGAACAGGTGCTCTCCGCGCCCCCACCCTAAGAGGGAGGTGTCCCTGAGCTCATTTGCATACTGCTAGCTAGTCATTATTTTTGCCTACACTTGTGGACAGTTGCTTTCCCTAGTGCCCTCTTTCCAACCCTGCCCTCTCTCACCCCTTCCCCTCCCACCCCACCCCCGCTAGGTCACGTTGGTCGGGCCCAGCCGGGAACAACTCCTGGTTGGATGTGGGAACAAGAGCTGCAGAGCTCGGTGGGGGAGGAGGGAGAGAGTGGGGGGAGGGGGCGCTTTCTCCCGGACCTTGGAGAAGGGCAGTGAGTGAGCTTGTGTCCCTCCGCTTCCGAGGAGGACTGGAAAGCTTGGGTTCGGGAAAAGGCCCTGCAGGATACTCCCACCGCATCCGCACTCCATCTTCCCCATTTACCCTCCTCCCCTCACTGGTTCCTGCGGCAGGTGCAACACGCAGAGACTCCATCTCCCAGCGTGCCTTGCCCCTCCAGCCCAGGACTTCAGGCTGCTCGGCCTGCTGGGAGTTGTAGTGCAAGCCTCCTCGGGGGTTTGGGCCCGGATGGGAGGGGGACACGTGGGTGGGTTGGGAGAAAGGCAGTATCTGGGGAGCGAGATCTACTGTAAATCAATCTCTGTTCCACCTTCCTTTCTTCCCGTTGCTTAAGAGCGCTCTGCAGTCCTCATTATTATGGGGGCAGGATGATATGGGGAAGATTGTGGGGTGATAAGTGTGCGAGCTTATGGATCTGTACCGAGGTGGAGAGATAGGAGGAAGGGAGGGAGAACATGGTGGGGGAGAGGACCTGGGGGGAATGCTCAGCTCTCCAGGTATGAGGGGGTGAGAGGAGAGTGGGACCTGGGTGCAGGCAGGTCTCCATGGCAACAGCTACCACCTGGCAGGTCCTTTAGTGGCCCAGGGAAAGGGCTAATGTGCCGTTGTAATTCATATGTCTGGGACTGGAGTGGTTGGAGGGGGTGGGGTTGGAGGGGGCAGAGAGCTCAGGGAAGGTGCTGTCTATGTTCCAGAGGGGGACTTCACAAGAGAGTGAGAGTACAGGAAGAGAAATTGGAGGAAGAGAAAGGCGGACAGTAATCAAAGGAATGAGGGTCTGGCAAAGTGACAAATGTTCCTCCAAGAACCCCCACCCCCACCTCAGGTCCCCTGGGGCAAGAGTTTAGTGTCTGGCAGATTGGAGGCAGAAGGATATTGGAACTGAAGAGGAAAAGATGATGTTCACAGACATAGACATTTTCTTTTTGACCCAAAAGTCCATTTCCCCTTCTGATTTTAAAAGAAATTAAAGTTTGAGTCTGAGTTCGAATTTTCTTGCGTTTTTGAAGGGGATGGGGAGAGAAATGTCAATGGAGAGTTTTAGGAAGTGGACAAGCATACAATCTTTGCCAGGCCTGCTGCCCTCTAAGGTGATCCCCTCCAAGGCCTCAGATGGTGGGGTTCCAGATTCCTCCCCTCAGCTAGCTCCCTTGAGGGGTGGGACAGAGACAGGAGTTAGGCTTAGGAACCAAGAAGAAGCTGCCCAGAGATAGACTGTGGCCAAGAGGGCATGAGAGCCAGTGGCACTAGGTGGAGTAGTTAAAGATAATAAATACTCTTCTTGAGGGGTGCTTCTCAGGCGAAATAAGAAACAATAAGAAAGAGGAAAATCTAGCATTTGTTTTGGACACTTACTCTTGCCAGGAGCTGTGCAAAGTGCCTTCCGTGCCTTACCTCAGTAACCCTTGGAGTAGGTACTCTTATTGTCCCTGTTTTATAGGTGTGGAGACTGAGGCACAGAGGTTAGCGCATTTGCCAAGTTCTTGTGACTGGTAGGTAGAACCAGGTCTGTCTGACAGCTGGGTCAACAGTCACCCAACTATGCTGCTTCCCTCTAAGAATCAGAAGCATAGAACTGAAGGACTCTCTGTGACCCTTACAGTCCTCTCATTTTACAGAGGAGGAAAAGTTGAGGCTTAGAATAATTAAGAAACTCAGCTAGTTTACCCAAGAACTGGGCCAAGAAACCAGGATTCCATTTTCCTTGCTGAATGTTAGTCTTATTGTGTCATAGCACTCCCCCAGTTTAGGGAGGGCTTGGAGGGGTGTGGGAGAGGGGATCTTGAAGCGATTTTAAGAAGGAAGGAGTAGAGTATGTGGAAGGGATGAGGGAATGTTTATGTTACTGGGCTGTGACCAGGGTTGCGCTATGGCTTTTGTGGACCCTGGACTCTTTTGCCTTTATGGAGCCTTTCCTCCATTACGGAGTACTAAAAAGTGTATTGTATGACTTAATGCAATATGTAAACATCTCATTGATAATAAATTTTAATTTTGTATTAAAATTTTCTTTTTGACTTAAAAATTCATTTTTTCCTTCTGAGTTAAAGAAAAAAACATTTTTATGACCCCTCTCAAAGTATATTATTATGGGCTTAGTCACTGTGCTATGTGCCGCATAGATAAAGTGGCCAGAGAGGAGGGATGTTGGGTAAGTGGGTAGGTGCAGAGTGGGGGATGCCCCAATCCCTACCCAAGTTCTGTAATGGAAGGTGGGGGTAAGGAGGGGACAACAGAAGGAGAAGTGGCTCTGCTTGGAACTGAAGGGGATAGAGAAATAACCTTTGACGCCCTGGGAAATTGAGGAGTATGTACCATAAGTGTCTCAGCTGCCCAGAGCCTTCCTTACCATCTCTAGCAAGAATCTTGGAGGCTGACAGATATGGGCTTGAATCTCAGCACTCACACTTTTAATCCCAATGTGGGCAATAGTTCCTGTGCCATCTTGATTGAGAGTGTGGGTTCTGCATCAGAGAGCCTGGATTTAAATGAACCTGGCTTTGGTACTTACTAGCAGTGTGACCGAGGCAGTCCATAATTCTGTGTCTTAGTTTCCCTTCTGTGCAAAATGGTTCCTACGACTTTCTTCACCTTTGGGGTGAACCAAGATGATATCTGTGTATACTGGAGCACAGGCACCAAGATGTGGTTGTTGTTCCCTTCCCCTTGCCCTTTCCGTCATGTTCACATGCAACACACCATAAAGGAATTCAGAAGAAACCAAATCTCCCCTGAGTTTAAAGTTCCCCAGAGAAAGACATAATTTCTTCCCTGGGGTCTGCATCTGTCCCTCTTAGTTCTGAATTTTTTCTAGCCGTCTGAACTTAACTTTCATATCAAGTAGAGAGGGTCTCTTGTTTCTCATTGTTCCTTCTTCCTCTCTCCCTGTCTCCTTCCTGGACACAAAAAACGTTCAAGATCCCAGCCAGCCTTTTACCTCCTGCCAAATCTTTTCACCTTCCTCTCTTTCTAGAGTGGTTTCTATTGTAATCTGCTGGGAACTCCCAGTCCTCAGCTCTGCTCTGCTCTCTTCCTCCTTCCATTCACTGTTGCAGTCACCATGTAATGCTTATTGGGCGCTGGATCAGTGCTAAGAGGAGGGCACAGAGAGGCAGGGGTGCAATCAGGAGTTAATAGGCTGGCAGATCAGAGCAAGCTGGACCCACTCATTAGCAACCCATTTGCAACTGCCCAGATATAAGCCAGCAGGCTGCAAGGGGGGCTCTGGAAGATCTAGAGATGGCAGACCACCCATAGGGGTGGGTTCCCTGAGGAAGTAAGAATTGACTGACATCTTTCTTAAGCCAAAGAAGTCACAAGTGAGAATTCTACACCTGCTCTCTGCCCCACCCCCATCTTTAGCACAGCACCCTCTCTGTCCAAGACCCCTGGGCCTCTGACTTGAAATGATTTATAATCCCTCCCCATAACTTGCCCATTTGATTCTTCCTCTATCACAGTTGTCTCCTCTGCCTTTTCTCACTGTGCTAGAGGAGGAGGGTCTCAAGGTCACATCTTCACTGCGCCGCCCCTGAGAATAGGGGATTCTTCTCCAGACTGCTATTCCCACCATGCTCCCCCAAGTCCCCCTGCCCTGGCCAGGAGGTGCGCCTCAGTTTTGGGCCTCTCACCAGGGGTCTAGAGAGCAATTTGAGCTTTAGCAAGGTATGTGGACAGTGAACCCCCTTTGCTTTGTTCTCTTCTCCCCAAAGACTCCCTCTCTTAATACTTCCTCTGAGTACAGCTTTCTGAAGACTGTCAGCCCCAAGAAGGGCCTACTTCTCTGGGGGATCCACCCTGAAAGTGGAAGATTCTGGAAGGAAGGTGCTCCATGTAGGTAGGGGGTAGGGAGAGCGTGATGTTTACTGTCCTCCCAGAAAAGTTTCAAGACACATTATCTCTTCAGAATCCTGCATAGGCCTGTCTTCATGCCTGTGTGGGGTCAGAGGTCTCACCCCTTTCCCACTGCCCACTCTGATTTCCTGCCACGCGTGCGTGCGTGCATGCTTGCGTGCGTGCGTGCGTGCATGTGTGTGTATCTCCACCTATGGGCTGAACTGTCTGTCTCCTGCACTAGAATAAAAGATGGGGAGCAGGTGGGTGGGCAAGGAAGGGGGTCATGGGTCCTCCCACTCAAGTAACAGCCCTTGTCCCCATCAATGGAGCACGTGACCCAGCAATGGGTAAGATGTGGCGCTGCTTAGCCTGATTTCTGTCCCCTCTTCTTCCCACCCAATCTCTGTAGCTGAAAAAGATCGGGGGTGGGGGCTTTGGAGAGATCTATGAGGCCATGGACCTACTGACCAGAGAGAATGTGGCCCTCAAGGTGGAGTCAGCCCAGCAGCCCAAACAGGTCCTCAAGATGGAGGTGGCTGTGCTCAAAAAGCTGCAAGGTGCGCACCCAGGGCAGGGGGGTGGGGAGGAGGGGCTAGGAGGGGAGCTGGGACCAGAGTTAAGGGAACTGTGGGGCTAAGGGCAGAGGGAGGTGGCTGGAGAAGTGTTTTGGAGTTGGGGCTTAGGAAACCAGGCATGAGAAGTGCACCAGGAGCCCACCTCAGGCTTGGAAGGGAGGAGGAAGGAGTAGGAGGTGGCAGTTCCCTGTCTGTGCCCCGCAGGGAAAGACCATGTGTGCAGGTTCATTGGCTGTGGCCGGAATGAGAAATTTAACTACGTAGTGATGCAGCTCCAGGTGAGTCCTGGTGGGTCGTCCTCCTTCCTCTCTCCACCAAGAGTTTGGGCTGATTCCTGGAGGGGAGGGGCAGAAGGGAGAGAAGGGTGGACTCCTGAGGCGTGGGGAGTGGGCACAGACCTTTGGGGAGAGTCTGGGCTGGGTGTCACAGTGGTGGTAGATGGGATGGCAAGCCGAGGCAGCCCCACCTCCCACCCCCACCTTCCAGGGTCGGAACCTGGCCGACCTTCGCCGAAGCCAGCCACGAGGAACCTTCACACTGAGCACCACGCTGCGCCTGGGCAAGCAGATCCTGGAGTCCATTGAGGCCATCCACTCTGTGGGCTTCCTGCACCGCGACATCAAGCCGGTGAGCACTGCCCACCGCTGCTCTGAAGCACAGATCCCTTCTTCTTGCTCTCTGGGTCCCCTGGGTTCTTCTCCAGATTAATGGCTGGGGCAGGGACAGCCTCTTCTGTCTCCTCCTCCAGCCCCCCTGCCCAAGCCCCAGCTCCTCCTCTGCCCTGCTCCCAGGAGCACACACCCCTCGGCCAGGCCCTTGCCCTCAACTCGGTTCTCTTCTTCCTCTCCCTCACTCCCGACCTGAATAGTCCTTCAACCCAGAAAGGTGAAGGGGTGAGCAAATGAATGGGGCATTGAGGGAAGGAAACTAAGGGAAGGGGACTAAAGATTAAGGCTTCGCTAGGAATTCTAAGTAGCTAATTTTGTAGTATCTTGGATCATGGTGCTGGAAAAAACCTCCAATTTAAAGGGGTGAAAACTGAGGCCCAGAAATATGAGTTGGATGACCCCGGTCACACAACTTGAACAAGGCAGGTCTTCTGCTGCCTAGGAGCAGACATTACACCAAGCCATACTGCACAGTCGGGGAGTTCCAAGGACACAGAGCCAGACAGACCTTGGGTCAATCTCTGGCTAAGCCATCACTGTGATCTTGGAGAAGCCACTGAACTCTTTGACCTTCAGTTTCCTCATCATAAAATAAGGAGATCAAGGGAACTAAAAGCAAAATAAATAACTGGGATTACCACAAGTTTAAAAACTTTCATATAGAAAATACGAGAAAGTTAAAAAACTACTCTATGAATGGGAGAAAATATTCCCACAATATATAACCGACAAGGGATTAATATGCAAAATATATACATATATTTTAAAAACCCCACATTATTCAACAATAAACAAACCAATTAATAAATATGGGCAGCTATGAACAGGTAGTTCACCAAAGAGGATATCCAGAGAGTCAATAGACATATAGAAAATGTTCATTATCACTTACAGTAAGGGAGGTTCAGGTTAAAACAGCAATGCAATACCATCTCACACCCCTGAGAACGGCACATATTAAAAAGACCCCAATAACAAACGCTGGAAAGATGTGGAGAAAGTGAAACCTGTCACACTGTTGGTAGAAACGTAAGGTGGTGTCGCCATTGTGGAAACTGATCTGGATTTACCTTAAAAAGTGAAAAAATGGAGATACCATACAACCCAGCACTCCCACTCCTGGGCATCTATCTGCAGACTATGAAACTACCAACGCATAAAAAGTATGTTCCACAATACTCACAGCAGCATTACTGACAATACCTAGGAGCGGAAGCTAAATGTCCATTGATGGACGATTAGATCAAGATGTGGCATGCTCTTCGGTCATTAGGAAAGAGGGAGCAAAATGGAGGGAATCTGAGAGAACTGTGTGTGGTAAAGCAAGGCAGAGCATAAAAACAAATACTGGGCATTTTCATAGCAGACCATTCAATAATATAAAAATACTTACAAGGGGCCTCCCTGGTAGCACAGGGGTTAAAGTCTCAGCGCTATCAAGCTATCGCCAGCCACTGCAGCACGAGTTTGATCGAGTTTGATCCCCGGCCAGGGAGCTGACCCACATGGCGCAGCAGACCTCTCCTGTCTCACCAGCTGCTCCCCTCAGCAGTGTATTTCAGTAGATCCGCCTGTTCTGCTCCCCACTCTGTCTCTGGTGAATCCTCTCACTCCCCGCACCTCTGGCCTACACCCCAGCTCTTGTATGCATAAATAAATAAAAATAAATCTTTAAAAAAATATATATATAAAGGTTAGATGAGGTTAAGAAGGAGACGGGGGCAGGAGGAAGGAAGGGATATAAAGGATGGTAGTGGGGAAAAAATTAAATTTAAAAATGAAAATTAAATAAAGTGAGGAGATTCAAACCTTCCCCACAGTTGAAGCATCGTGAGCTGCAGCACACATTGAGGCTTTACTCTTCTGTAGGACTGAAGGGTCCTCAGCAGAGCTGTTTCTTGGTACCCCTTGAGGTGGGCCTGGTGGGGTTGAAACCCTCACGACTCATACCTACTGTTTGCCTGCAGTCAAATTTTGCCATGGGCAGGCTGCCGTCCACCTACAGAAAGTGCTACATGTTGGACTTCGGGCTGGCGAGGCAGTACACCAACACCACGGGGGATGTTCGGCCTGTGAGTACCACCTTCCTGCCTACTCCCTCACCTGGGAACCCTTCACCAGTTTTTCCTGCAGTTGCCTAAGCAGGCCCAGCCTTGTGTCCAAGATCCACACCATCCAACTCTGGGCCCACACTCAGCCTGTCCCCTCTCCCTTAGCCTGGGCTCTTGATAGATGCCACAGCCCCACTCTGGTCAAGGACCCTGGGGCAGGCCTGACTAGCACAGTGGTGGGTGGGGGGGTAAGTGGGGGCTCTGACCTAGGGATGGAGGGGAGAGCTGGGTCAGGGTTAAAAGAGGCAGCTGCAGGCTGGGTGTGCAGGGCTGAGACGTGGGCCTGATGGGGGCAGGGGACGAGCTCCTGGTGGTGTTCTCTCCTCTGCAGCCTCGGAATGTGGCTGGGTTTCGAGGGACTGTTCGCTATGCCTCAGTCAATGCCCACAAGAACCGGGTGAGTCAATGCCCACAGACCCGAGTCAGAGGGAGGTAGGGGCAGCATAGGCACGGGGATAGAGAATGCTGCTGAGGGAGAGGGTCATGCAGGCGGCTGTGTTGAGTTGTGGGGAGAACCAGGGGCGGCGCTGGAAGCCACCCTCCAGACTCCCAGATAGAAAACTTTGCTATTGTGGTTCCTTGACTTCACCTTCTCCCTTGTTTTGCGGGTATTCCCCTCCTCTCTGTTCCCATCACAAACTTGTGTGAAATGAGAAAACGCAAACAGAAGTTGATTGTGGGATTCCATGTGTGTTGGAGGCCCAGGGATGGAACCATGGCCTCAGAGAGACCCCACCTCTGCCAATAGGGCCTGGGTGTCAGGCCTCCTGACTTATGTCCCTCAGTGAAGGGTCAGTCCCCTGCTCCCAGGCAAGGACCTGAGAGCTTTGGTTGACCGCCTCCTCCACCCCGCCCCCCCCCCCCCAGGAGATGGGTCGCCATGATGACCTATGGTCCCTCTTCTATATGCTGGTGGAGTTTGCAGTGGGTCAGCTGCCCTGGAGGAAGATCAAGGACAAGGTGAGCCCAGGTAGCTGGTCTGAGGAGGTGAAGGGGGCAGAGGGGCAGCTGGGGTTCCATCTCCCCATGCCCTCTTTCCTCCAGGAGCAGGTAGGGATGATCAAAGAGAAGTACGAACACCGGATGCTGCTGAAGCACATGCCCTCCGAGTTCCACCTCTTCCTGGATCACATCGCCAGCCTTGACTACTTCACCAAGCCTGATTACCAGGTGGGGGCCTGCCACCCTGCTCCTGCATGCCTGGACACCTCTTTATGGGTGACCATCTCCAGCAGCCAACCAAGCACCCATCCTGCCAAGACCCTGCACGCCTGCCGGCTTGGCGCTGAGCATCTCCCCCTGGTCTTCCAATTGCATGAAACCGTATTTTGCCCTCTTGTAAACAGTAATCAGCTAAGATTTACCATGCCCTTACCCTGTTCTCAGTGCTCTTCAATCATTAACTCATGTGAGCTTCAAAACAAACTTTTGGTGATAATGCGTCTTCCTTATGTTACTATTTTAGTACTTAACAATCAACGAAGCCAAGTGCTTTCAAGTACTTTACACCAAACTCTGCAGAAGGCCAAGTGGGGTGATTGTCCTCATTCCGTAGACAAGAAACCTAGGCCTAGGCGCATGGTTGGGAGCAGAGCAGGCACACCTCCAAGTTCAGTGCCCCCTCCAAGGCACCAGCACCACCCTGTGGGCCCCACCGACATCAGAGATTGGGGGGAGGAAGGGGATGGGCGTCAGCAGTGTTCTGCCCGGGAGCCACTGTGGGCCATGCACAGGCTGCGCACGGCAGGGAGAAAAGGCCGCGCTGGGCACACAATGGGCTCTCAGTGAAGTGGCTCCTGCTAGGAGAGAGGATTCACCCCACTTTCTGGGGACAGCTGTGCCAGAGCTGGAACTGTCTGGAGACCTCAGAAGGTCTATAATTGCCCGCCACCCCCTGAGCCTAGAACCCTGGTTGCTGGCAGAACTCAGACAGTAGGAGGCCATGCTCCCCCCGTCCTAGCTCAACGAGTGGGGTCCCTCAGCCACATAGCCGTGAGCGCTCTGTGCTAGAGACGCAGAACTAGCAGATAGGTAAATGAACAAGTCAAACCAATGCACTGTGCCCAACTTTGGAAGCCGTGTGGTGAGGATGAGGGAAGACTTCAAAGAGGAGAGGACCAGCAGGTAGAGGAAGTGACCCGTGCAGAGGCTTGACCCCCGGTGGGGGTTTTGAGAAACTGTCAGTGGTTCAGGGCTGCTGATGCTTCAGCTAAGATTGTGACAATGGCAGATGGTGAAATGGCCATCCCCAGGAGGCTGGGTACCGAAGTCAGAGGACCAATCTCAGACGACCTGTGTCCAGCCATTGGGGCTTAAACCAAGATAATTGGCATACCAATTTGCATATCATATGCATGTTTTCACTTGAATTCAATGTGCCCTTCTCCTTCCAATGCCCTCTCAGCCCAACCCTGTCCTGGAAGATCCCTTTCTTCCTCTTGCAATCCCAGCAACTGCTCACTCCTCCTGGCTAGCCCCCCCTCGGTCACCTCTCTGTCCTCCCGCCACCCCACCCCTGCAGTTGATCATGTCAGTGTTTGAGAACAGCATGAAGGAACGGGGCATTGCAGAGAACGAGGCCTTCGACTGGGAGAAGGCAGGCACTGATGCCCTTCTGTCCACGAGCACGTCCACGCCGCCCCAGCAGAACACCCGGCAGACGGCAGCCATGTTTGGGTGAGTGGGGTGGTGACGGGTGAGGGGTCAGCTAGGCCCAGCCTGGAGCTGTCACCAAGAAGCCAGTGCTCTCCTTCTCTTCCTTCCTGGACACACCTGGCTGTCTCTCCTATTCTTGGTGTTCAACTTCAGAAAATTCTACTACGTCTCTACCTTTGACCTGGGGACAGAGTAGGCATCCTCCTCTTTAGGAACTTTTGATCTTACTGGGGAGCAGGGAACCCCAAGTGGGATTACCTGAGCCCCCCAGTTAGTCTGTCTCTTGGTGCTCATGTGTGCTCATTTAATGAACATCTTGTGTCCCTGCATAAGGCCCTCTGGGGGCTCAAAGGAAAAACTTGCTCCCCGGCCTCCCAAGTGTCAGTTGAGTCTAGTCTGGGATATTTGTAACCGATGGGTCAGCAATTTCAGAACCATGTGACAAGCACAGACTGGAGCAGCCCAGGGAGGGCCAGAGTGAGAGGGGGCACCCTGCACAGCCTCAGAGGTGAGCTGAGCAGAGAAGCAGGCAGGGCTTCCAGGCCACATTTAGGAAGGAGATTCAACAGCACTTGCCAGCACATAATGGTTCTGGGAGGACATTGCTCAAGGAGCTCCATCTCTAGATGGAGTGACCCATCTCTAGAGACCATTCCTGGTCTGAAGGAAGCTGGCCAGTGGACCACCCTGGAGATCTAGAGGCCCAGAGGCAGTGGGACCTCCTAAACAAAGAGCGTTGGGTGGTGCTGTGCCATCCTGGGCAGCCACGTCTCCTGGCAGCCCTCTGCCAGCCCTAGGAGGGTCTGGTCTCAGGGATGGTGACAGGCCTAGGGACTCTCCCTCAGGTGGTAGGTGGTCTCCAGAGTCTATGCTGGTAGGAGGGGGCCTTGGGAGGAGAGGCTACCCCTGCCAGCCTTGCCCATGGCCCCCTCCTGGTCCCTCCAGGGTGGTCAATGTGACGCCAGTACCCGGGGACCTGCTCCGGGAGAACACCGAGGATGTGCTGCAGGGCGAGCACCTGAGTGACCAGGAGAATGCACCCCCAATCCTGCCCGGCCGGCCCCCTGAGGGGCTGGGTCCTGGTCCCCACCTTGTCCCCCACACTGGGGGTCCTGAGGCTGAAGTCTGGGAGGAGACGGATGTCAACCGGAACAAGCTCCGGATCAACATTGGCAAAGTAACGACTGCCTGGGAGAAGGATGTGGGGGCCTTCCCCTCCTCTGCCCAGCTCCCAAACCATGGGCCCCCTCACCATTCCACCTGCGCCCCCTCTCCCAGTGTGTCTGCTTGCCTGTCTCCTGATCCCTCCACCCCCCGGCCTCACCCCATCTTGGGATTACTGCCTCCCTGTGCTTCAGCTTCCCTCTGTCCCCTTCACCCTAAGCAAGCTGCCTGACTCTCAGCCCGCCTGTCAGCCCCGGCTCATGGAAGCCCCTTCTCCTGCAGACCCCCTGTGTGGTGGAAGAGGAGCAGAACCGAGGTGTGGGGGTCCCCAGCTCCCCGGTCCGTGCCCCCCCAGACTCCCCAACAACCCCAGTTCGTTCTCTGCGCTACCGGAGGGTCAACAGCCCCGAGTCGGAGAGGCTCTCCACGGCAGATGGGCGAGTGGAGCTGCATGAGAGGAGGTGGGTCTGGGGCCCGGGTGGGGCGGGGCGGCCCGGGGGTTGGCCATCATGTGGCTGGTCTGGAGAAAAGATCAGATGTGAGGTGGAGGTGGGGGAACCCTGGAAGTATTGAAAGGGTCATATCTGGCCTGGGATCAGATTTGGTTAGTCAGCGACAGGGCCTGTGAAGAGGATAAGGGACACAGAGCCCCCCTCCTGCCACCAAGGGGTGGGGGTAGCGGGCAGGCTGTAGGAGGGGTCTCCAGTTGGGCCTCCAGCCCAGAGGAGGGGAGGGTGAGTGGGAAGGTGGGCATGCTTCCAGAACCTCTTTCCTGAGACTTATTACAGATGCCTCAGAGCAGCTGACGGGGGTCCTTTCAGCTTTGGGAGAGGGCCTGGGAGGTAAGTTCAGGGAACTAACTGCTCAGCTCAAGGAGGGGACCAAATTTGGGGATTAGAGCCAAAGGATCCGAATGTCAGGGAGGTGGGAGGGAGGGTGGCTTGTGGAAGGGGGCATTGGAAAGTTTAAAGCCTTTGGGATGAGAGGGTGACGTGTCATCCTTGGGTGGTTGATGGTCCACAGGGACCAGGGCCAGAGTGGGAAGACCTTGGGTAGGAGAGCCCCCCGAGATGTGCCCTGCCTTGTTCTGGGTGGTGCTTTACCCCACAGAAGACAAAGAAAGAGACTTTCTCTGCCCAGAAAGGGGTCTCTTCCCAAGGCCCAGTCCTGGGGGAGGGGTCCTTTTCCACATCCATTCAGAATGTGTCCTTATGCCCAGCTTCAGCCACAGTCCGTCAAGTGGCTTCTGTCCCAGTGTGCACTCTACCCTGGGACATGCGGCTGTGGGCGGGGAGACACCTGAGATGGGGGAGCCAGCACCTGCCCCTGCAGCCACCCCAGAACAGTGGGGTATGGCCCTGTGCTCAGGGATCTGACAGTGCTCACACACTCACTCAGGCTGGACTGCCTGAGATTGCAAATCACATTTTCATTCATGGTAGCCTGGAGGGTGTTGGAAATGAGGGTGCGAGGAAGGGCAGTTTGGAAAGGATATGAGTGGAGAAGAGAGGGAAGAAATTCCCTGGACAAAGATAGTCCTGAAGAGCAGACTAATTGGGCTCAGAGTAAATCCCTGATACAGTGATGGTGAGAAAAGGGGAGATTTTTCTGGAAGGGGAGGTTTGGGATCTCATAGGCAAAACACAAGGATTTGGGCACTGGGGCACTTGATCCCAGCAGTTAGTATGAAGCAGAAGGAATTTGAATTGCCCACTTCCCTCTCTTTAATTTGCGCTCTCCCCACCCCAACTTTAAGCTTCTTCCTGTGGCACCCTCTCTCCTCCCCATCCATCAAAACAAACCATGTACTCAGGAAAGGAAGTGACATAGCCGCTCAGGTGGGAGCATAAATGTAAGACTCTGCAGGGCTGTCTTTATTTTAAACCTTATTAACAAATCAATAAAAATACCATGTAGAGTGGAGTCAGCAGGCGCCAAGCAGGCGGGGCAGGAGAGCACCTCACAGGAGATGCTGGTCTGCAGCCCCTCAGACATCAGTCTGAGGACAGTGAAAGCCCTGCCCTAGCCCCGGGCGTGAGGGTGTGCACAGGCCTGAAGCGTGGCCTCTGTGGCTCTCCGTGGGAACGTCCTGGCTTTTGGGAGAGGGCAGCTCTTCCTGTGTCACGCCCAACAGCCAGAAATGCGCTCACCTGAGGGCTGGTACCATCGTTCTGACCCCCTCTGTTTAGAGCCTCTGGAAGTAATGCAAGAGTCACAGCACAGTTTGATAACAACAAAGGAGATGTCCCAAGGTAGGATCAGTGCCTCAGAGGTAAAAAGTCAGATGGGACCCAGCCTGGCAGAGCTCACAGCTGCTTGTGGAGGCAGATATGTAAACAGACCGGTGCTTGGGAGTGCTGGGAGGGCAAACTGGGAAAGGCTCCCTGCAGCAGGTGATAACTGAGCTGGGTCTGACAGCAAAGGGTGAAAGGGAAGGGCTGTGAGCTCCTAGGCAATTTGGAGAAAAGTGAATCTGAAGTGGATCTCTTTAGGTGGAATGGGGAAATGGGGCGTCAGTCTGGCTCCACAGCGTCCTCCAGTGGCGAACTAAGGAATGTGTACTTCCGTCTTGGGGCTGGGGAGCTGCTGGAGCTTGTTGGGGGTGGTGAAACCATCCAGGCAGGCCTTAGAGGGGTGAGGAGGCCAGAAAAACCATCTGCACACTCAAGGACCAGGTGGGTGCGGTGGCCCACATGAAGCAGGGGGGCCCTGAGGGCTGTGAGCTCTGGATGGGCAGCATCGAGTTGGCTTTAGGAAAATTAAGTTCCCCTTAATCTTTGTCCAGAGGAGAGTGCTCCTTGGGCCTGCAAGCGGGATTTTAGTTTCCGCATGCTTGTATTCCTGGACCATGTAAGCACTCAAAAAGTTGTTGAAAAGAGCAAAGAATAAATTAGTCATCTTTTAGGGACAATAATGAGAAATTTGCCTTGAAAACTAGCAGGACATCTTTCAAATCAGTAGTAATAAAGACTGTGTGTGTGTGTGTGTGTGTGTGTGTGTGTGTGTGTGTGTATACGTGTGCGCTCTCGTGTGCAGAAAGTATAGGCCATTCACTAAAGTATGCTGGGTTGACTTGTCATGAAAACACATAAAGGTAAATGCTGCCTGGGTAAGTCTAGCCTGGGAATGGGAGGGATTTGGGTCTGGGTTATAAACTTTCAACTCTGTTATATTTTATTTCTTTAAAATAGCATCTAAAGTTATATAAGTAAATATGACCAAAATGGTAATCATTGTAAAACAAACAAACAAACAGCCTAGTATTCTTTATAAACCTTAGGGGAAAAAAAAAACTGTTGAATGAATGATGGACAGTGTTCAGAGGGAGTGGGTTTGGAGGGTGACAGCTGGGAAGCGACTGAGTCTGGCCAGAGTGGAAGGCAGGTCGTGTTTAGGAGGTTCCAGGCATCACAAACGCCGCCCCCTGCCCAGGCCTTGGGGGTCCAGAAAGGCTGGGCACTGAGTCCCATGTGGGCTGGCTTTGCAGGTCGCGAATGGATCTGCCCGGCTCACCCTCACGCCAGGCCTGCTCCTCGCAGCCAGCTCAGATGCTGTCAGTGGACACAGGCCACGCCGACCGGCAGGCCAGCGGCCGCATGGACGTGTCAGCCTCCGTGGAGCAGGAGGCCCTGAGCAACGCCTTCCGCTCGGTGCCACTGGCCGAAGAGGAAGACTTTGACAGCAAGGAGTGGGTCATCATTGACAAGGAGACGGAGCTCAAGGACTTCCCGCCGGGGGCCGAGCCCAGCACGTCAGGCACCACGGATGAGGAGCCTGAGGAACTCCGGCCGCTGCCTGAGGAGGGCGAGGAGCGGCGGCGGCCAGGGCCAGAGCTCTCTGTCCGGCCCCGGGGGCGCAGCATGCAGACCCTGGCCGAGGAGGACCTGGGGCAGATGCCGTCCCAGCCCCAGCCACCCCAGCTGAGCCAGGCTGAGGGCAGGTCAGAGACATCGCAGCCCCCCACGCCAGGCAGCCCTTCCCACTCGCCCCTGCACTCGGGACCCCGCCCTCGACGGAGAGAGTCAGATCCCACAGGCCCGCAGAGACAGGTAAGGTTGGCCTTGCATCCCACTCCCCACCCTTGGATGCCCACAGTCCTGGCATGTAGGCCTGCAATGCTCCCCAAGTGCTCCATGGGACCACTGACAAGCAACCCAACAGTTGTAGGGCTGTGATGGAGGGAGGGAGGTTTAGGGGTCTGAAACCATACTTGGGGGCAGGCCAGGCTTCCCAGAGGAAGTGCACTCCAAGTTCTGAGTTGAGTCTTGCATTACGGGCATGTAAGCCAGATGACGTAGCAGGAGAAAGGCCTCCCAGGCCAAGAGGACAGTGTGTGCAAAGGCCGAGAGGCAGCGATCAGAAAGCACCGTACCGATTGCACATTGTTGCAGGTGAGGCCGTGGGCTGGGGCCAAGAACTTTTAAATAGGTGCAACGTGATGACCATTGTATTTCTGAATGGTTACCTTGGGCTGCTGTGCGGAAATGGATGGAAGGGGCACAAAACTAGAGGTAGGAGGGCCACGTGGCAGGTGCCGCAGGAGAGTGCTCGGCTGGCTTGGCCCCCAAGGGGATGTGGATGGGGGGCGTGGTGAATGGAGCCAAGAGGTGTTGGGACAAGGCCTGAGGTGCTGTGGCAGTAGAGGCAGTCTCAGCCGGTGCCCAGCATTCAGGGTGATGGCAGTGCTGCCACTGAGTGGTTTTGAAGGGACTCAGATTTGGACACAACAATCTTACTGTATCTGTGGGATGTCCACATGGAGAAAGATCTTGGCTGAAGATATGGATTTGGGGGTCTTGGAAGCTACAGGAGGGGGTGATGTGTGGAGGTGGGGAGAACCAAGGGTGAGGGCGGAGCTGGGACAGCTGCACATCTCTCCGAGGGATGAGAGGGAAAAGAGCCCTCAAGGAAGACTAGGCAAGGGGTAGAAGGCGGAGGAGCACCTAAGGAGAGGGAAGGAGCGGCTAAGGGGGGTGAAGCGGCAGGGAGGGGGTGGTTCCTGAGATCCCAGGCAGGCTCCATGCAGGAGGAGAGCCCTGTGCCAAGACAGACAACCCAAAAGAGGGAGAAACAGGGCCAGGGTGGGAGGGCACCTAGATTGGGCCCAGAAGTGGGTGTCAGGGGCTCTGGGAGGACCCGGTTGGGCTGCACCGGCACCTTCTCATATGAGAGGACTGAGGGACACGGCTGGAAGGGCAGGAGGGGCCAGATGGCGGCTGAATGGTGATTACTGGGCTGAGGGTGCTCAGCATTGTATCATGGCATTTTGATTATTTTCTTCGGATAAGTTTGGGGTATTCAAATAGGCAGAAGGCCACTGGACTGGCTGGCTTCTCATGTGTCGGACAGAGAGTAAGTGGGTGCCAACTCTTGCCCTGTGTGTCCAGTGGGGTCCATGTTCCCTCAGAGGGACTGAGGAGAGTCAAAGAGGTGATGCTGGGGAGTTCAGGGGCTGTGTGGTGTTCCCCCCTCCCTCCCCCATAGCCCCCTGTTGGGGGCATGCACCCGGGTGGCTCTGGGAACTGCCTAGGCCAGCTCTGCTTGTGTGCTCAGATTGGGAGCCCCAACTCAGGAGCTTGTGGCTCTGAGCAGAGCTGCTCAGGCTCCATCTCTGAGCAGACATCTGGCCTTGCCCTGGACTCTGGAAAATTGGGGATTAAAAAGTGGGGACCATGATCTGACCAAGAAATCAGAGGCTCCCCTGTGGCAGGGTGTGGGCTAGTCTGGACGTCACCTCGTTGCCACCAGAACCAGCAATCTGGTAAACAGGAGAAGGAGCGTGAATGTTTGGGGGTCCCTCAGTCCCTTCTCATGCACTCACTGTTCACTCCCACTGTCCACACTTACTGAGTCTCCGTGCCAGGGACCAGGGGCACCAGAGACCATCTGTTCCCCAGGCTGTGCCCACAGGAAGTGCCGTCTAGCATAGGAGACGGACGGACGGACGGTGCTGCTCTGGGGTAGAGAGAAAACCCAGAGTTAAGATCGGGAGGCCCATTTTCCAGGCCAGGAGTTTGCAGTCCCTTCCTTGTGAGTGGAAGCCATTTGGGCCCCTCGGGTCTCAGAGTGAGAGGCAGAGCTGTCTGTGAGGTATTTCTTACTTCACACTCCTGCCCATGCCCTGGGAATCTTCCTCATATTGGGGAATTCTGGCCAAGCAGAGGAGGAGGGAGGCTTGAGGGAGCGGGCACCTGTTCTAGTCAGCTATGGACTCAGGTCTGTTTGTAATGTGGGTGGGCACCGCCCATCTCAGCGAGCGATAAGTTGCGTGTGTCTGGAGGAGGGGATGTTAAGGGTGTGGGGGCCTTGGTTTCCCCACACAGAAGTGCACAGAAGCGGGGCTGCTTAGCATTCTGTCAACACGTGTGCACGTTTCTGTGTCAGCTTAGCTCAAGAGGGCACATCGTCGCGTGGCATGTGCACAAGTGTGCACACACCTGTGGGTACACATGGTGACGTGTCTGTGTCTTGTATGGAGTGGGTCCCTGAGTGTAGGGAATCACAGATGCTGGAAGGATAACAGTTCTTGTAATAATTCTGATGACATGGTAACGCCTGTGTATTCCTCATAGCAAATAGCACTGTGAACATGCAACCCCCATTTTAAAGGTGAGCAGAGTCTCTAGCCCTGGGTCACCAGCTGCTAACTGGTAGTCAGGATTTGAATCCAGGCAGCTGGCTGCAAGATCACGCTCAGAGCCACTCAGTCTGAGGCCTATGTGTTTAGGAGATGAGCAAACACGGGCCGGAGAGCAATGGTTTGTGTGGAGTCAAATTGAGCTGGAGAGTGTGTGTGTATGTGTGTGTGTGTGTATGTGTTGTGTGTGTATGTGTTTTGCAGGGCACACGCAGGTAAGCCTGTGAGCGTGGCAGCGTGCGTGGCAGCCTGTGGTGGGTCTGCATGAGCGCTTGCTGTCCAAGTGTGTAGAGTATTTCAGTGCAGCTGGTGAAGCAGAGCCCGTCCTCCACTGAGGGCAGGGGAGGCGGGAGAAATGGCCAAGCGCAGTTTTTTCTTCTTCCCTCGGTCTGGAGGGAGTCCCAAGCCCAGCCCAGCGCTAAGTGGAGGCTCCCAAACCTGGCTACACACGATGATCAGTTTGTGGAGCCCCCACCCTCACCTCCAGAAACTAGGTGGCTCAGGGCAGGCAGGAAGTCTCTACAGGGATGCCACCTTGCCACCTTTCTGCAAAGAGCCCCTCCTTGACCCAGTCAAGCCGCCTCGGTGTCTGATGTGTGAACCTAACAGCCATCATTAAAGATACGAGTGCCTGGTTCTCTGTCATCTGTCCCTGTGGGGAGCAGGGATGAAGATAATGTGCAACCAGGCACAATTTGAGAGCATCTGTTGTTTCTTTGGTGCGCATGACATAATTTTTTTCTTTATACCACCTCACTTTCATCTGAGGGGAATTTAAGGTACAAGTTAGAAGTGGCCAGAAAAGCTGGGGCAGAGGGAGAGCAGCAGACAGAGTGTGTGATTTGGGGGAGGGGTGTTTGCCATCCTCACTGGTTCTGTCTGGCTGATAACACAGCAGGTCAGCATTCCTTGAGTATGTGGACATTTGCTTGGCAGCCACTAGGACATTTCCCTGCCACGTGCCAGACGGTGTGCTAGAGGCTGGGGACAAAGATGAATAAGGCTGCACAGAGACCACTGTCAGGAGAGGTGGGTGGGGATACCAAGGTGTGGACTTGGACGTTTATATTCTTTTTTTTTTCCAAAATATTTATTTATTTATGCATATAATAACTGGGGTGTAAACCAGAGGTGTGGGGGGTGGTGAGAGAATTCACCAGAGACAGAGTGGGGAGCAGAACAGGCAGAGTAACTGAAATACACTGCTGAGAGGAGCAGCGGGCAAGACAGGAGAGGTCTGCTGCGC
Source organism: Scalopus aquaticus (assembly GCA_004024925.1). Lineage (NCBI taxonomy): Eukaryota > Metazoa > Chordata > Mammalia > Eulipotyphla > Talpidae > Scalopus > Scalopus aquaticus. Next base: position 22,760 of record PVIJ01005087.1, read on the forward strand.
CATATGGGAAGCTCCCTGTCTGGGGATTGAACTGCTGCAGTGGCTGCTGATAGCTTCATAGGCTGAGACTTAACCGGTTGCGCTACCAGGGAGGCCCTTGGACGTTTATATTCAAGGGAGATAACAGAGAATGCTTCTCTGCTAGGAACATTGAGTCTGCCTGGGAAGCTGGGGGTGGTCACACAGAGCTGAATCTTCATTAGGCATTGGGGACAAGTAGGTGGCCACAGATGTGCTTGGCCTGAAGGAGCAGGAGCACCCGGGGATGAAATGCCCTAGCAATGGATCCAGCTCTGCTGGGATGTTAAACTGGCGCCACCCACATGAGCTGTGAGAGGGGCTGAGGGCAGCCGTGGGTGCCTCGGTCCCTTGGTACCTCCAGCTGGGCCTTAGCCCCCTGACCCCCAGTACCATGGGGACCAGCTCAGAGGGTTCTGAGCCAAAAAGAAGTTGGAAGGGGAAGAGGGTGGGGGAAGAGATGGTGCTATTTGAATATCCTCTGTCCTCCCTTCTCTGCTGGAGGTCCCATGCTGGGTCCTTGTGTCTCCAGCTGTCATCGCAAGGGGACACTACAGCTGAGTGTCCTGGGCACCGTCCTCCTTCAGTCCTCCAGCAGCTGGCCCAGCCAGTCCTCAGTCCCAGGCCAGAACAGGAACGGCTACAGTTTTAACCCCCACATACCTGGGACACTCAGACCCACTTCTTCTTCCTCTGAGGGCACAAAGCAGGATTCTTCCTGATGGCTGCGGGGCAGCCCAGCCCCTGCCACAAGCTGTTGGTGGCTCAGCCCTGGAGAGGACAGGGAAAAACCCAGAGAAATGATCTCTATTTGTCCTTCCTCCCACCTCATTTTCAAGAGTGATTGAAAGGAAAATAAAACAGCTCACACTAGCACAGCCTTTACTCCCTGGCAGGGACTCTTCTGAGCACTCTGCACGTTGTGGCATCCAATCCGCATAAGAACTCCATGATGGGTACCATCACCACCCCCATTTTACAGCTAAGGAAGCTGAGGCATGGAGAAGTGAAATAACTTGCTTGAGGTTGCCCAGGTAGAAAGTCTTGGGGTTCAAATATGAGCAGTGGGACTCCAGAGTCTGCCCCCTATGCTACAAGGTCATTGAGAGCCTGATACCCCCTGTTATGGGGAAGGGGCACCCAAGGTAGAGGGTGTACAGGGAATGTTTCTAGGCCTCACGAGGAGTCCAGCTGAGGAGACAGCTGATGCACAGCTGCCCACACATGGCAGGAAACAGTCCCAGGGCTGCCTTCCTGAGGGGAAAGACTCCCCAGCCCAAAGGGAACCTTGAGTTAGGTAGGGCTAAGCCAAGAAGGCTTCCCGGTGGAGGTGAGTGACCAAGGTCTCTGTTGGGAGACCAAGGTGTGAAAAGCACCAGAGAGGAGAAGGAGGGGGTGGTTAGAACCTAGATTCTGAGGCAGGATGGGGCTGGTCTGCGCCTGCCTCCCTGTCCCACCCTGCCCACCTGCCCAGGGACGCCGGCGCTGCAGGGGCTGTGAGCGGTGGGTGGCCCGCGAGAAGGAGCTGTCGAGTCTGTGCCTGACGCCTCTTTTCCCTCCACTCTCTTGGTCTCTTTCAGTTGGAGGAGGACAGACTCTCGGGGCACTCCCTCCCGCGGTACAGCCCCCTGCGACGACTGGCGTCCTCCGTGTTCTCCTCCTCCACGCTGGAGACGGAGCACTACCCTCACCCCAGCGGCGGCGGCTCCTCGGGCTCCTCCGGTTCCCTCATTCAGCGCAGCCGCTCGGCGGAGAGCAGCCCCGTGCGGGCGCCCCACCGGCGCCACGCGCCCCTGGCCGCCGGCAACCACAGACTCGTGCCCTCGGTGCTCCGCATCTCGCGGTCCCAGCTGCAGCAGGTGTGGGCCCGCTTCACCCACAAGACCTAGGCTGGGCTCCCCCCCCTCCTGGAGGGGGCAGGTGGGGGGGGTGGGGAGCAGGTAGAGACCATGGTTCCTTCCCAGGACGCAATAATCACCCACTCACAAAACCCATCCCACCCCATCACGCAATACAGCCCCCATAACGTTGGCCCAAGGTACTGTAATACCCCCCACCCCCCATAATCTCCCTTTGTTGGGTGCCAGCCAAATGGTGCAGAAAGGGGCGGGGCTGTTGGTGCAGTTTCAGGGACAGGACAGGGGCACTGGGCTGGAGCCACCGGTCGGTCCAGAGTCCGATGGAAACCAAGGTGTCGAAGGCAGGCCGGGTCAGAGTTAGTCTGGCACGGGGTTTATTCTGTTTAATCTGTGATTTCTTGGCGTGGCTGGGCCTGGTCCACCCCTGAGGGGTATGTCCAGTGACTGGGCCCTCTCTGGCGTTCTTTGCGGTCTCTCTTGGTGGGGCAAGGTATGAGGCAGCCAGCTCTGGGGCTTGGTGGGAGAATGCCTTTACTCTCCGTGATGGGAGAAGCAGCTCCTGACAGTGAGCCTTTCCTGTGCCATTGTTCCAGAGGAGAGACCCTGCCTTTTCATCCCAGGAGGCCCAGACCCTCTCACTGCAGGCTGCCCTCCCCTAAGGTGTGGGCTGCTGGCCCAGCTCCTCAGGAGCTGAGGATGGATAAACAGGGGCCTGGGATCTGCCCCTCCAAGAAAGGTCGAATCTAGCGGGGGAGGGCCAGTCTGGAAGCAGTGGCAGAGAGGGTGATTGTTAGGGCTGGGGTGGGACCTGTCAACTCAGGACAGATTCGAGATAGCAGCTCCACAACTGCCCCTCTCAGGATCCACTCCTTTCTATAGGTGCTCAGGCAAGCCTGTTGGCACCCAGGGGCCGTGGTAGAAACTGAGCTCAGGGTGGGTAGATCAGATAGGGATCTGGAGTTGGGAGCAAAAGGATGCCAGATTGCTTATGCCCTGTCTGCCCATTTGTCATCCCCCAACCTGTCACTGCAGGCACCCCCAAGGCTCCCTTCTTTGTTCTTGCCCATGTCAGCCAGCATCTCTATTCCGGTGGAAATGGGGTAGTAGTGAAGCAGATGCCAGGAAGGGCAGTGCCTGTAGAGGGAGGGGAGGAGGCCTGAAGGTTTGTGTAATATTTATTGCAGAGAGCATGTGACTGTATGATTCCTGTGTGCATGCTTGTTGAATATGAGCATCAGTGCACATGGCAGGACTGCCATGGACGAATGCTCAGGCTGTGCACTGCACAATCCCAGGAGTGCCATTAATAGAAAGCCCAATATGAATGGCATCCACCGAAGTTGCACAGTGCTACAGCCCTGTGAGGGTGAGTGTGCATGTCTGTGTATGCTAGAAAGTTAGAAAGATATCTGTGTAATCCCTCGTAGTTTCTTATGTATCTACTCACCCTGGCTCCTCTCTCTACCCACTTCTTCCCTTGACCTCTGCTTCCTTCCCAACTCAGCACCCTTTAGATCCTCAGCTGTCTCTGGTGAGTAGAGGTCTCAGGGCCCCTGCTCCAGCCTGAAGTTGTCACAGTGGGTGGGCCGTGCCTGGGAGCCAAATTATCCTCTGGACAGCTGGCATTATGGTCTGGCTTATCCACATGAGCTACCCCCATCCCTACCTGCACTCCTTTCTCCAAAATCTGTATCTTTTCAGGATGTCTGCACCCAGAGCACCTTCTCCAGATATCAGTGAACATCAGACTTGGGTCCTAGTACTCTTGCCCCAGCCCCACCTCAGCTCCAAGCCTCTGTTGTCTTTGGAGCTGTATTAAGCGATTCAAAACCTGCCTTGGTAGAAGGCAGAGGAAGGGTCAGGGCAGGCCTTGGAGAAGGGACAGAAAACACGAAGCACAAAGGTGAGGTGGTGGGACGAACAGTAGCCCTACCCCTCACTTTCAGGCACTGCCCCCCATCTTCCCCCTACCTTCTGACCCTCGTCCTGTCTCCCCCAGCTAAGTGACAGGGGTGAAATGAAAGGGGGTCTGTCCACCACTTGCTCCAAAAGTCAATAGCACTGGAGGCGAGGCCCCTGGTTGGATGAAATCAAGCACTCTGTTATTCGGCATTCCCTTCCAGAGGATTCTACTAACCTCCCCTGAGCATAGCTCCCACTAAGTGACCAGAATCCTAAGGTACTCTAAGATCCCCAAGTGCCTTGTGACTTATCAGAGATGATGGCACAAGCTTCAACTTCGTTTTAGCATTAAATATATATTACTGCTTCCTTTGGAAGCACACACACACACACACACACACACACACACACTCCTCCCAGAACTGCTACCTGTGGGAGAGTGTCCTTTAAAGTAAGATCATGATTCATAATGTTTTGTCCTTTGGGGGACATCATTTTTCATGCCCTCCATGGTGGAAGAGAAGGTGTTTTGTAAGCCATAAAGCTATCAGGAGGTGAACTTGATAATATTACATTTTGAGGGCAGCTTTGACTTCTGGGAACAGCTAAGTCCACTGGAAGCCAAGTGTGCTGGGAGCACCCTGCTGGTCTGGCCTTGTCGCTTGTCTCTGGGCCTGTTTACTGTCCTTTCTGGTTGGCCCTCCTGCCAACCAGGAGGCACCCACTCACAAAACCCATCCCACCCCATCACGCAATACAGCCCCCATAACGTTGGCCCAAGGTACTGTAATACCCCCCACCCCCCATAATCTCCTTGCTGGGTCTGTTTATGAGTGGACCTCCCTGGATAGGAAGTTGTGAGCCCCCGGTGTTGTCAAGCTCTTTTTTTCTGAAGGGTTTCCCAAAGAGGAGGCCAGACTTGGCAAAAATTGTACCTCGCTTGGGGAAGGTGCCTCCCCCAGGTCACCTTTGAAGAGGCAACACTCTTGGTTATGCTTTGAAAATGGTGTTTTGCACTTTCTAGTCCCTCTCTGCATATAGCGGTGGCTTCTGATGATTTCTTTTTTATTTAATAGTCACTGGCGCCTGGCTCCTATTTTGTGTCAGGCAGTAATCTAATCTAATCTAATTTACAAAATTAACTCATTTAATCCTATGAGCTAGATTCCAGTATTAGCTGCATTCAATGCATTGACTGGAATATTTAATCTACAAAAACATAGACACATACCCCCCACCCCAATGCCGCATAACTGAGGTCTTGTTTGAAAGGCATTTTAAAGTGTTATAGTCTGAGTCTTTATTTACTGTTCTTTCAGTTGGCAACTCCTTCTTCTACCTGTTTATAAGCAGACTTCCTTCCTTCTCCATTCCCACCTTGGAGTGGCATGGTGGCCAGGGGAGCGGTCACACCTGAGTAATGGGGTTGGTTGAAATGACTGAATCCTGTCTCTTCCGAGGATCCAACCTCTCAATCCCACATGACCCCAAGCATCCCATAATAAGCCCTGGACATTAGGTGGGCCGAGAATGTGTTACAGGAGAAAGCAGGTGCTCAAAACCCTGACCTCAGTGGAACTAGTGGGGTCCTCGGGTCTCAGGCCTGCAGGCAGGCAGAAACTGGCCCTGGTGAGCAGTAACCAGTGGACTCTGAGCTGAGTGTCACACGTCAGTGTGAAGGAGTGGATAGATTCTGGGGCCTTCCCCCTACCATCCTCAGCTCAGTCAATTGAGCTCAGTCAATTGTTGCCACTATCTTCCAATTTTTAGGTGAAATCTCCCACTTTTTAATTATTGGCATCTAAATTTTAAAAATAATCACTTTTTAAAGAAAAAAAATCACTGTGTGAGCCAACCAAAACCAGTTTAGAGGTAGAGACCCAGAATTTTGCCTGCCACCTCTGCGATCCTGAGGACTCCCCTTTCCTACCTTCTGTCCAAGGTTACAGCACTCAAAGGGGGACAGTGTTCTTCCCCAGGAATTGAAATCAGGTGGGCTTCTTAGAGGAAGCAGCTCATGGCCAGGGGATGTGTGCTCTGTGCTCTGTGTGTCGGAAAGCACATGGTGTGTGTGCTTGAATGTATGTGTGGGCCAGTGGACTTGTTTGTGGTGAGTGGCGTCCTCCTTGTAGGACCAGTATTTTCTCTGCGAGGCAGGGCTTTGGGTCAGTGAAAAATACTCTATTAAATTCTCAGTAATGCATAGACACCCCTACACAGTAGAGGCAGCTTGGGTCACAGCAATAACCACTTAATCCTCATCCCAACCACTAACAACCTGAACGCAGCAATCTCCCTTTGCATTTCTAGTTTGGAAATAGCCCTGCCCAGCACCTGAGGGAACGTGGTCCCTCTGAGCCAGGCTGGCACATTAACTCTGCTTCTCCAACCAAGGGGTCAGATTCCTCCAATCCCAGGAAAAGCCAGGTGTCCTCTCTATGTAGAATTCCAGGACCCTCCTGGACTATTTCTTTCCTCTGCCTGGCTTAGGTCCCTTTTTTGGGGGGGGCGGGGAATGGTGCTGTCTGCTGTGGTGTCTGGAGCTTGTGCCACTGTGGTAGGCAGAAGGAGCTTTGTCAATTTATCTATGTTGGGTGGCCAGGGGAGGAAACCACGATTAGGGGGGTGTGGGTGACCCTGGCTGTGGAAGCATGGAAACTGCTGTATCCTCTACTGTCCTTGGGTTGGTTTGGCACCTGAGGATGCAAGCAGGTCTAGACCCCTAAGGAGGGCCTGAACCACTCCCACCCTACCCAAACTGCTGAGATCAGCAGGAATCAGCTCATGGGCAGTCCTTGGCAACAAGAGCTGGCAAATCGCTCTCCTTAAGTTGGTGGGCACGTCCCCAAAGTTCTCATTATTCCCATTAGGGACAGAGGTGCCCCAGTGACTAATGGGGTCAGCCTCAGAAAATGTAAAGCCCCTTTAACCTTAAGGGAGAGGCTCCCAACCTGAGGACCACATCTCTCAAATATGGATCCCCACATTACCTAGTCCCTTCCCAGCCCTGGGAGCCCCAGAGTCTGAGTGGCCTCTTCCCCATAAATAGAGTAGGGAAGTAGGGAAGGGACAGGGAAGCCCAAAAGATCTTGGGAACCTTCCTAGCCCTCTCCTTCCACTCAGTTCCGCCGTTAGTTCCACTACTTACCCTCTCTACGGTCTTCACAGGCTGTGGGTGCAGGAGTCCGGGTTCACCCTACTGCTACTAGTCCCAACCCCCTTCCACACTTCCTTCCCTTCCCTCCCCCAGTAGCCACACACACACTTCACTCACTCTCGGGACACACATTAGCACCCCTGGCGTGGGAAAGCGCGAGGACCGCGATTCCGGGCACCTCACAGGATTCTAACTGGAACGGGACCCCAACCACCGCTTTCCACTCTGTCCCGGCCCCGGCCCCCGCCCCCACAACCTGGCCCGTGGCCAGGGCCCACGAATGTACGTTCGGTCTTCCTAACTAGCTGCTACGCGGCCTGACCAGGGTAACGCCCGGCCTCCCGCCCCAGCCCCACGCGGCACCCGAGGGACTTCACCCCTGTCCCCGCTCCCCGCCGAGCTGCCTGCTGCTAAGGTGCTGAACTTCGGTTCGCACTCCCCGCCGCCCCCGCCGTCGCGCTGTTTTGTGTTTGCTCCCGCTCCCCGCCGGCTCGCGGCTGCTGGGCCCCGGGCGGGGGCGGGGACACTGGAGTGGAGACTGGAATTACCCCCTTGTAATTCCAGCGCAGGGGTGCACACCAGGGTCTGGGTCGGGGTAGCTGGCCAGGGCACCAAGCTAGAAGGACCCCCTGTCGCGCCCCCCCCCTGATTCCTGTTACCTCACCACAAACAGGGCTGCTTCCCCTGCCCCCTCCCCCCCATCCCAAACAATTGGCCTTGCAATTGGATGCCAAAGAGCCCGGAGTTGACGGGGGAGCCAAGCTTTGAGCCTAGGTTTCTCAGAGCCAGCCGACATCCCCCTTTCTGACCACAGCCCCAGCATTCACGTCCCCTGCCCCTACCATTGCACCACTGAGGGTCCTGGGGGGTCCCCAAACTTCCCCCCACTTCCAGCTCTTCTCCCTCCCCACCCCCGAAAATAAAACTCAGGGACCAACATCTGCTTCCTTTGCACTTGCTCCGTCGACCCCTCCCCCTCACTTGGAGGGGCTTCCGTAGGGGAGGAGGCGCGGGGTTCGGGCCCTTAGAGCTGACAGTATTGAGCTTGGAGAGGGGCTGGCCCCTGCCCCCTGAGAAGTGGAACTAGTGGGATGGGGGAAGCTCAGTCCGGGGCCCAGTAGAACCCCTTCCCTCCAGGAACCCGAGGATCCCCCCTCCCAGCGACGGGAGACACTTCCTAATCCTGGTGGGGAGGGGAGCCAGGGATGGGAAGAGGGCTAGGGAGGGGTTTGGCAAGAGGACCCTCCCGGAGGTCCCGAATCCCAGCCGGTTTATTCCTGAGCCTTACCCTCCCATCATATCCCCCCTTTTTTTGTACTGCAATAATACTGTATTATAAGCTTGCACTATCCTCCTACCCCGGCCAGCGTAAGCATGCACGAAAAACTCAGAAGCGCGCGCACACACACACACACACACACACTAAGATGGGACGCTTTTTCTTCTTCTTCTTCTTCTTCTCTCTCCGGGGTGCGTCCTCAGTGTACATAGCGGCGTCGGGGGGCCCCGGGCCCGGGTAGAAAAGCATGCACTGAGCCCCTGCCCCTAGACTGCGAGTACTGTACAAATCCAACACTTGAAGCCGACACGCACACGCGCGGCGCCGCCACGGGGGTGGGACACGGACACGCACCCACGCGCACACGGTCGCGCACGGCCGGGGTTGGGGGGCGCCCCGCCGTCACGCGTCGCTGTGCGAGGGATCTTGTGCCTTTTTAAGTCCCTGTATGTTAATGCAGACAATCCGGAGAGCTTGTGTACTACCAAATCCTGATTAAAGACGCCTTCCAGGAACCTGCGCCTCTGCCTGCTTTCTTTCCCTCCTCCCGCTCCCTAACCCACCACTGATGGCAGACCCCAACTCTGAGGAGTCCAGGTCGCGCTGAGAGTTGGGGCTAGTCCGTTGTTGGCTCAGGGATGGTGTGGGGGCCAAGTTCCAGATCAATGGATCCAGCCCCACCTCCACCTTAGCCTGCAGCTAAGACCGGGCAGACGGGGAGGAGGAGGGAACGGAGGTTTCAGCCTTGGTGCACTTGGGCAACCTCACCCTGCTGACCCGCTCCTTTCATCCGGCTCCTTTCATCCGGGGAGGGGTTTAGGCGTGGACTCTGGTCTCTGGGGTCTGAATCTAAATTGCCAACTTGCCGTGGGGGTGGGGGCACTTATCTGCTCTCTGTGGGTCTGACTATTGAAGCCCTGTATGGAGACAGCAGGACGCTCCCCTGCCCCCAGCCATGAAGGGGGAGCTGAGGAAGCCCTAGCCTCTAACTCCCCTACCGTCAGGGGAGAAATGGTCTGTGGAGAAGGATCTGTGAGAGTGTGGGGTGTGCAGAGCCTGGAGGTGGGGGGAGGGGAGACGGATATGGAGTAGGGGTTGAAGGAGGTCAATAAGGGAGGAGTGGGGAGAAGATTGCAGAGACTTCTGACATTGGGGTGTGGGGGGAGTAGAAGAGGAAGAGGGTTCTCCCTCTCCTCCCTGTCCCCCACCCCACTCCTGCAGGCCTTTCGCCACAGCGTCAAAAGAGGAAGGTACTTTTCTCCTTGGGGCCTAATGCAAGTGTGGGGGGGGCAGAAAGGCAAACTTCAGCTGCATTTCTTGACCGCCAGAGCATTTTGAAAGGCCCCATCTGTCAGCTCCTTGCCCTGGGGCAGACTGGAGGTCTAGTGTGTGAGGTCTGTGTATACCTAAGGGAGGCAGTCACCTTTTCAGGTTGGCCCACCTCTTCTTCCTAGATGAGGCTTGGGCTGGAGAGCCAAGGTGGTGGCACTCTTGGGTATGGGGGTGGGCTCCTGGGTTGGCAGAGGTGGTTTGAGAGTAGAGACACAGACAGGTGAAGAATCTGGACAGGTAGTGGTGGGGGAAGGAGGGGGCTACGCTGTGGATTTTCCATCTCCCATTCTCAGGCTTGGGCAAGGGTGGTGTGAGGGAGGTGGGAGGGCAGGTGTGCACTAAAAGACTGCTGGGGAGAGAGAGGGTGGGAGCCTGCTGTGCAAGGCACAAAACTCCCCCCACCCTCCCTTTGGTCACTCAGCAGACCCCTTCTCTGACCTTGAGACTGTGGGCTGATGTGCAGGGCCCAGTGTCTGGGCTTGGCCAGGGGCCAGGCGGAGGGTTGCCCTGTACTCTGAGTGAAGACGGGAGTAACTGCAGTGATGTGCCCCCAGTGTCAGTGTCACCCAAGTCAAAGCTGAGGAAGCCCAGTTTGGTTGGCGGTGGGGGAAACCAGGATCTGGTCCATCCACCTCCCTTCGCTCTTCCTGCTGACTGGGTAAACATGGACTTGGGCTGGGTTCGGAGCTGGTGAGAGGGTGCAGGGTGTGAACACATCCCTGTTCCCTTGGATGTAGGCTTGGTGGAGGAAGGGGGAGGGCTGGGGCTCTCATTATCTCTGAAGGTCACAGCTCCATGGCCTGTCTCTGGTCTAGCCGCGAAGTAATGCTTACCACGTCTGCTATCTGCCAAACTCCATTAGAATCACCAGGGAACTTTAAAACAGATGTCTGGGTCTCATCTCTGACCTACAGAATCTGGAGACCAGGACTCGGGGCTCTGGCTTTAATAAGCACCCCCAGATCATGCAGGGGAAGTCGGAGTGGAGAGGCACATGAGCACCTTGGGGTCGCAAGGGTCGCTGCCCTGGCAAGGGAGTAGGAATGTGAACTTCCCCAGACCCCCACTTCACCTCGCTGACTTCCAGCACAGTTACTTCCCTCTAAGCTGGGGTGGGGGTGGTCACTGCTGCCCCCTCCCACAGTGGCCTCAGGCCCCAGACACACAGAGGCTGCCCACTGATAGCTGGCTGTGTGAATGAACACAGGCTGTATGGGTGAGTGGACAGACGCTCATGGCGCTCAGGCATCTATAGGAGGGAGATGAGAGGACTGTCCACTCCCTGGGGAGGGAGGAACTTGAGCCCAGGCCTGGCCTCCCAGATTTGGTTGGGGAGGGGCAGAGGGACTTTGGACAGAAAAGCAGAGTGTAGTGTGCTGGGCAGTGGTCCTTAGGCAAAATTGTCCCCACTCTGAGATTCACAGCCCTTCCTGCTCCCGGGCTTCCCTGCAGGGGAGGTGGGAGGCCAGTCAGACAATGCAAAGAGTTCTAGCTTCTGGGACATCCTGGTGGTGTGCTTTTCAACTTTATTGTGTCAATGCCGCTCTCCAGCCTTGGGTTCCAAGTCTGATTATATAACTGATACCTGGTTTTCTGCCCTCATTCCCCTCCCCCCATAGAAATGGAGGCTTTGAGATGGAAGGGTTCCTGCTATGAGCCTCTACTGTAGGCATTGTCAGCAGAGGGTCCATCCTCTTAATAGGACTTTTCTAGAGAGAGACAGATGGCAGAGGAAGAGGTGGTTCTAACAGAGATGGTCAAAATGTCAGAGATGCCGAAGAAGGATGGCCTGATAGGGTGGAAGTTACCCCTGCTGGGTGGAGTGGGAGTCTGGTGCTGGGTGGTGAGGTTGGAGTTGGACGGGAAGGAGACACAGGCGGTTCTCTGGGTCCTTGTGCCTGTCCCTGGCTCTCGGTGCCAGCGCTATGCTGTGGTCCCCACTCAACCAAGAGTTCCAGGTAGCTCCCCCCCCATGTCTGCCCAGTCATTGCCCTGGCCTTGATACTGGTAACGGAACATGGGAAAGGTTCCCAGCACAAGGCCGACGTTTGCTGAGTGAATGAACAAATAAATGAACACTGGAAATGTAGAAAAACAAAACAATTGCCGGGGACCCAACCTGGATGCAGAGGGGACAGAACCCTAAGCTCCCTGCCTACTCAAATGGGGGTGCTGGAGTCCTCTTTGGGTTCTGATACTAGCCTTACATCACCCTGACGCCACAGTCAGGTCTCCACCAATGGTCTAACTATAGGGAAATGATGACAGTGGGGAGGGAGAGGCCCTCTCCCCTCTGCTAGTCTGTGGATGGCTCTCTGCAGAGAGCTCAGCTGGCAGAGCCTCTCCTTTTCCCACCACTACATCCCTCATAGGTGGCATCAGGCTTTCTGAGGGTGGGGAGGGAGGCTATGATCGCCAACCTAGAGTGAGCAGGGCAGGGTGCTGGAGTTGGGATGGAGGGAGCTGATGTGAATTCCATTTATCAGAACATTGCTCTATGCCAGGCCCGTCACTTAAGTGACCTCAAGTATGACAGCTTCGTGGAGTATGCCTGGTCCCCATTTCATTCCCCAAGACAGACCGCACACTCCATGACAAGGGCCATGTCTGTCTTGCTCAACACTTGAGCCACAGATTCATCGCTTCTGATGTGGTGGATAACAGGATAACAGACTTTGTAGGATTCCTAGTGAATGAATGAACAAAGGAATGAGTGAAAAGACTTCAAGAGGCTCAGTGTTTATTGGGAACCAGTAAATGGTACCTGCAGAACAGGGTGGAAAGGCCGCTCGTGGGAAGATGAGGAAAACATGTAGAAAGGAGAGGAAGTCTGCTCGGTGGGGCAGCAGGAAGGCTTTTTGGAAGAGGAGCTGTTGGAGCTGGGCCGTGGAGAAAGAATAGGACTTTTCACATGAGTAAGGGGGGGTATCCCCAGGCAGAGGAAACTGCCCAGGGAAAGACCCAGAAGAGTGAGGTGCCTGGTCATTTAGTGTGCTGCTGGGGAATCAGCACGGAGGGACTGTAGGGGGGGACCAGATGGCTCCCCTAGAAGCGAGGCTGGAGCAGAGGTAGGAGCCAGACCCTGGTGCTGAAGGTCACTCATGTGACAACCCAAGGAATAAACAGCCTCCTGAGATTGTGGGACCACTAAAGGTTTCCGAAGGTTTGAAGCAGAGAGAGGTGGGGGGTCAGGAAGCTGCAAGACTGGAGGGGCTGCAGCGCAGGGAAAGAAAAGCCGGGGACTGGAAACCTACCTAGCAGCACAGGCCTGTGCCTGTGGAGTTGGGGCCGCAGACACCGCTGTTTAAGAGGGATATTTGGCGGGGCTCCCTGAAGGTGTTGGGGGGCAGGCTATCTCTGGGGCTTCTGGTTTGGACAGGCTATGCTCAGGAAGACAGTGGTCCGGCGTGCTCAAAAGGCTAACAAATGACTGGCCACCATCGACACCATCCTGCCAGGGGGCCCTGTGCATCGCGGGCCCCTGGGGATGGGTGGATCAATGAGGGGACAGTAGAAGAAGGAGACTCAGCAACTGAGGCCCTGATGAGGAGGGCAGGCCTTTCTAGTCTGGAAGGGGGAGGCTAAGGAGGCGTGGGGGCAGGAGTCTAGAAAACCAAGACCCGCCACCACACTGCCGAGAATTCCGCACAATGCTTCAAAGGGGAAAATTTAACGGGGTAAAAAGAAACTGCCCTTCCCGCTAGTCGTGGATTCCTGGAGACTATGTGGACTCAAAACACCCCTGTAGAAAATTCCTGGCTGAGAGGCCGGAAAGGGACAGGAGGGACAGGTGCTGGGGTTCAGGGGCTCGCCCTACACTTGAAAGAGTGGACAGCCAGCACTGGCCCGGGAAGGACAGTGTCTTGCAGTTGTCATTTCTTCAAATGATTGACCTCAAGTTGGTTCTGGGTTTTGAGATGAGTGTGGCAGGGAAGGGAGTAGGGGAAGAGAAGGGGAGCCAGAAAAGTTGCCAGGGTCGGGGATGGCAAGGTAACTGGAGCACAGACACAATCATTTATCAGCGATTTCTTGAGCGCTGACTAGGTGCTAGGTCCTGGGGACAGAGCGATGGACGGAACAGCAGCGCCTACCCTCACGGAGCTCACACGTTGGCACGTGGGGCTCCCAGCCTGTGGGCGCAGGGGAGGCCTTCCAGGCCTGGGAGGGTGGGTGACCGCAGTGGGTCCCTGTGTGTGCCCCTTGCAGGTGTTCTCCGTGGTGTCTCCGTTTGAGGTGAATGGTCTCCCTCGAGCTGTGCCTCTGAGCCTGCCCTACCAGGACTTCAAGAAAGACCTCTCGGATTACCGTGAACGGGCTCGGCTGCTCAACAGGGTCCGGAGGGTGGGCTTCTCGCACATGCTGCTCACCACCCCCCAGGTCCCACTGGCTCCTGTTCAGCCTCAAGCCAACGGGAAGGAGGAAGAAGAGGAGGAGGAGGAGGAGGAAGAGGAGGAGGAGGAGGAGGAGGAGGAAGAGGAAGAAGAGGAGGAGGAGGAGGAGGAGGAAGAGGAAGAGGAGGAGGAGGAGGAAGAGGAGGAAGCGGTGGCTCTGGGGGAGCTGCTAGGGCCAGGTAGCGGTTCCAGCAGCGAGGGGAGCGAGAGGAGCACAGACCGAAGCCAGGAGGGGGCCCCATCCACGCTGCTGGCCGATGACCAGAAGGAGTCCAGGGGTCGGGCCTCCATGGCTGACGGGGACCTGGAGCCTGAGGAGGGCTCCAAAACGCTGGTGCTCGTCTCCCCTGGTGACATGAAGAAGTCGCCCGTCACTGCCGACCTGGCCCCGGACCCCGACCTGGGCACCCTAGCTGCCCTCACGCCTCAGCATGAGCGGCCGCAGCCCACCGGCAGCCAGCTGGACGTGTCTGAGCCGGGCACCCTCTCCTCCGTCCTCAAGTCGGAGCCCAAGCCCCCTGGGTCTGGAACAGGGCCAGGGGCCGGGGCTGGGGCAGTGACCACAGGAGCAGCGGGGGTGGCAGTCACCTCCTCACCCTTCACCAAAGTTGAGAGGACCTTTGTGCATATTGCTGAAAAATCCCACCTCAACGTTATGTCTTCCGGTGGACAAAGCTCTCGGCCTGAGGAACTGGGCGCTGGGGGCGAGCTGGGCCTGGAGGTGCCTTCTGATGGGAGAGCTGTGGAAGAAGGGGCCTCTATACCCCTGGAGAATGGCATTGCCCAGTTAGGGCCGGATGTGGCTGAGCTGGAGGGCCACACCCTGCCCGGCCCCCCTGAGGACATCCTCCTCTCAGAGGCACCCACGGACTCACTGCCCAACGGCCCAGCCCTTGCCGACGGGCCAGCCCCAGCATCCCCACTGGGGCCAGGCCCCGAGAGACTGACCATCCATTCCCCCAGCCACCAGGCCAGGCCAGGCCCTCGCCTCAGGAGCCGTATACCTGTCTTGTTGTCTGAGGAGGACACTGGCTCAGAGCCCTCAGGCTCCCTGTCGGCCAAAGAGCGGTGGGGCAAGAGGGCCCGACCACAGCAGGACCTGGCCCGGCTGGTGATGGAGAAGAGGCAGGGCCGCCTGCTGCTGCGACTGGCCTCTGGGGCTTCGTCGTCCTCCAGTGAGGAGCAGCGCCGAGCCTCTGAGACCCTCTCAGGCACAGGCTCCGAGGAGGACACACCAGCCTCCGAGCCCGCGGTGCCCAGGAGGGCTGGATGGGCAGCGTTCACCAGGAGCCGGATCCCCCGCCCCATCAGCACCCGCATGCCCACGCAGGCCGCAGCCCAACAGCCCCCCGGAGGGCCCCATGGCACGGCCCTGGCATCTGACACAGCCATCACCAGCAGGTGAGAATCTGCAGCCAGGACCAGGGTGGGCAAAGGGTGACCACAGAAGGCCTCCACCAGCAGGGGCTTCCCCGGGGCCAGAGTAAGGTCCGGGGACCACTCAGGAGGGCCCCTCACCTACGCCTCTGTCTGCCACCTCCCCAACTAAGTCTGATTCCGGCCCAGGAATGGCAGCAGTGAGCCTGTGCCTGAGTGCCGGGGAAGTCAGGCTTGGGAAAGGTTGAAGGGACTAGTGCGGCCCACACACACAGCCTCTGGTGTGCCATGGGGCATCTGAAGCAGATAGTTATATTCAGATAAACGTGGGCATATTGTAGAGTACAACGCAAAATCTATGTGAATTTTAGATGACACAGAGGCGTCAAAGAGGCTGCAAAAGCCCTTCAGGCAGCAGCCCGGGAGGGTGGGGGCCCTGCCGGGAGCATGGAGCAACAGATCTCAGTTTATACGTGCCATGGTCCCCTCATTCTCACAGAGCTCTTGGGATGCCCCAGAGAGATTCTGAAAATGTCTCTTTTGTTTTTCCTTTTGCCCTCTACTCTTCTCTGGCTTCTGACCTCCGCTCCTGCCGCAGGCTCCAGCTGCAGAAGCCCCCAGGGTCAGCCACTCCTGCGGACCTCCGCCCCAAACAGCCCCCCGGCCGCAGCCCGGGCCCAGGGCGCGCCCAAGCCGGCACCAGGCCCGCCGCCCCGCGCAGTCCCGGCCTCCCCGCCTCCGCCGCGCGCAACCCCAGCGCGTCGCCCCGGAGCCAGTCCCTGTCCCGCAAAGAGAGCCCCTCCCCCTCGCACCAGGCCCGGTCCGGGGTCCCCCCATCCCGGGGCGCCCCGCCGGCCCGGGCGCAGCCTGACGGCACCCCCTCCCCGGGGGGCCCCAAGAAAGGACCCAGAGGGAAACTCCAGACTCAGCGCACAGCAACCAAAGGCCGGGCGGGGGTCGCGGAGGGCCGGGCCGGGGGCAGATAATGACGCGGGCGGCTCTTCGCGGCCCCCCACCCTCACCCCGGCCCCCGACCCGCAGCCGGCCACACTGGAACAACTCCCAGCACAGCCTTACGCGCCTGACGCGCGCCACCCGCGGCCCCAGCTTCCCTCCTGCATCCGCGAGGACGCGCGACACGCGCAGTGCCGCCGCCGGCCCGCCCGTCTGCTCGGCCACTGGGGGCGCGCCGCGCCGCGGGGGGAGCACCCGCCTCCCTTTCCTCTCTGCTCTCTTCTCTCCCTCTGTCCCCCAGCTGGCCGGGCAGGCTCCCACCCGTCCCTCCACCCGGGGAAGGCTCAGCCGCTTTTCACCGAGGATTCCACAATGGGGACTTCCGCTCATCCGCCAGGCCTCTGCTGCTCTAAGTGCTCCCCCAGGGACTTCAGCTTACACCTCCTGCGGCGCCTTCCCTTTTCCCCCTTCTGCCAGCCAAAGCCCCTCCTTTTCAGAAAGGCAGCCTCAAATTTTAGAAGTGGGAGCTAGCTCCAGCCGCTCTTTGGGGCCAGACCCTCCGAGAGGCCTCTTCTCTGCTGCCAGGCCGAGGCTGGGAAGGTGGGAGCCAGAGGCCATTGATCTACTCAGGTGTGGGGGGCAGGACTAGCCTGCCCCACAGTCAGCTCCATCTTGGACACCCTGTGGGAGGCAGTAAGCTATGGTTCTTGGGGAGGGGCCATGCCCCTATACCTCTAGGGTGCAAAGACACCTCCCCCTAAATTTGGGTGGGACCTCAGTGGGAACCAGAGTGTGTGTGTGAGCCACCTTCCTGGGCAAGTGTTTCCCAATGGGAAGTTGGAGGGGGACTTTAAAAGAGGTTTAACCCCTCCCTTGGCCCCTGATCTAGTGCTCAGGACCCCCACCGTCAGGAATTCCTTCTTGCCATCTAACCTCAATCCTGCCTACTGCAATTTCAGCCAACTTCTCTCTCTCCTGAGTCATTGGAGGTAAATAGCTGGTTATTATCTTCTCTGCGCTGGCCCTTTGGAGATTCAGGGACTCAGTTCTGGTCAGGTCACCTTCCCTGTCCTCCTGGCTGTGGGGAGTGAGCTGGATCAGACCATCATCTCTCCCAGTGGCAGAGAGACCAGTAACAGGTAGACAGACAGACAGATGGCCCCTGGACTCAAGGCAAAAAGGCCCTTCTAACTTCCAGATTGTATGATGTATGATGTCCAGCCCAAGGCCTCTCCTCCCCCGGCTTACCCTTTAGCCCTTCCCCTCTTGCTAACCCCGCCCCATGCAGCTCTGCTGTCCTCTCTGCAGAGGATGAGGCCTGTGCTCCTCCTGGGTCTGGCTTCTGCCTCCCCTTATCATGAGCCTCAACTGCCTAAGTCTGGGCCAAACAACACATTGGCTGCAGAAGGGACAGCCCATTCTGCTGGCTGAGACAGGACCCTGCAGGCCTCCACCATCCTCAGCACCCACAGGCCCTGTTCCTTGGCCTGACCCCCTGTTCTTCCCTGGATCACGGAGAGCAAAGGCAAGACATCTAGGAGAAGAGGAGGAAAGGCCCCAGCATGCCCTAGCAACCTGGCAGCATCCAATCACCATTGCCCAGAAGACAGCCTCAAGGAAGCTGGCCCCAGCGGCCGCCTGGTGGCGCCAGCTGAAGCCCTTAGTGGCGAATGAGCAGGCTTGGGCAAGCTGCCTCCATGCCAGTGTGGTGGCTTCTCTGCAGACCAGCCCAGGGGAGGACTCCAGGGTGGATGGTTTTCCAGGTCCACCCCATGTTGACGCTGAAGCTCCCAGAACACTCAGGAAACCTCTCTGGACAGAGCCCTCTTGTCAACCAGAGGCCCTCCACCTGAGGCCCTCTCCTGCCCTCTGGGCCAGCAGAGGGGGTGGAGGAGGGGCCACTCCTTGCCACCCAGAGCTTCTCTGAATGACAATCAGCTCGTGCCAGGTGGGGACCAGGGCATGACCCCTGGTGCCCAGGTCCTGGGCCTGTTCCTTGCCACCAACCGAACCTTGAATGTAGGGCCCCCAGCCTCAGCCTTGTCCCGGGACCAACAAGACCCTGGTTTGGTATTGGGAGGAAAGGATTCCCAGGCCCACCCCCACTCCCACCCCCAGCTTCATCCAACACTGGAGCTGGGCACAGACGCAAAACTCTGACTGGCCTTGGGACTCCAGGCCTCCCTAGGACTCCCAACTGACCTCAGGCCACTGCGTCTTTCAATGTCACCAAGACAGGAGTGGAGGGAGGAGGGTGAGCAGGAGAAGGCTGGGGAACTAACTCCGCCTCTCTCCCCAGGAAGGGTCCAGGGCAGAGGAAACCACATCTCCAGTGCCCTGGCCCCAGCTTCAGCCTCTTCCCCCTTGAATCCCTACCCCCTGCACCAGGCCCTCCTGGTCCCAAGTACTCCTCTTGAAGAGTGTCACGCCACCACCACCACGGCACCCCTCTGGCACTTCCCATCATGGCAGCCTGTGTCACTGGCTCACATGCGGTTCTGTTCACCCCAGAACCCGCCTTCCCTCCCCAGCTGCACTGTGCACGAAGGGGTGCAGGAGGAGGCCATGCCCCTGGACTGTGGGCTCCCCCTTGCCAGCTCCTTGCAGGGAGCCTGGTTTGCTCAGCTTCTCAGCTCTGGGCCCAGCCCTGGTGGGCCTGGGGTGGAGGGCAGGGAGTTGCCCTCCCCCTCCCCCTGGAAGCCGCTGAAGAATGTTTACATGCCAAACAGAATGTAACACCCCCCACCCCTTCCCAGTCACTGCATGGCCTCTGCCCATCCAGCGCCTGCCCACCCCCACCCCCACCCCAACACCCTGGAAGCCGCTGTCATGATCAGATTGGGTCTCGAAGGGAAGTAGCCATCACACCATTAAAAAGCCTGTGGACCTTTCTGTTGGCCTGGACTTGTCTTCTTTGGGAGAGAGGGCAAAGCTCAAGCTTGGGGGTGGGACGAGGGTGGGTAGGAGAGGACCGTGCAGGTTGGCTGCCAAGTAGGGTGGGACTGTCAGGGAGCAGTTAGTGGGCAAAGGGAGGAAGCTCAAGCTGATGACTTGATGACTGCTGGGGTCACTCAGGTGAGGGGCTGCCCGCTGTCTCTGAGAGCAAAGCTGCGCTTGCTCAACTTCCCTGGAGCGGCTCCCGAGGCCAGACACTCTAAGGGCAGAGAGGAAGGGGGAAGGATTTTCATTGCCCCAAGTTAACAAACAAAAGTGAGAGTGTTTGGAAAACCATAAAGAGCTGCTCACATGCAGGGAATAATGATGATCCTTAGCCTAGCAAAATCTATGAAAGTCACAAATGAATATAGCCTATGAACCAGCATCTCCACTTCTGGAAGGATAGTCTATAGATATACATGTAAACTCTCAAAATTACATGCGACCAGTTATTCATTTTCATTATAGCCTTCTTTGTATAGTTCCACAAAGCCTCTTCTGCAATTCTTTGCCCAAAAGTTCTGGAAACTGGGAGTTTTTTTATTAGGTGGCACTAACTCATT
Organism: Scalopus aquaticus; assembly: GCA_004024925.1. Taxonomy (NCBI): domain Eukaryota; kingdom Metazoa; phylum Chordata; class Mammalia; order Eulipotyphla; family Talpidae; genus Scalopus; species Scalopus aquaticus. The sequence continues at coordinate 42,529 of PVIJ01005087.1, forward strand.
TGGTATCAAATCTGGACCAGACCATTTAAAGTCTTTATTCCACTTATACATGTTTGCAGTGGAACCATTAATTAATGTGTTTGGTTATGGGGCACTGTCTTAGAGCCTACTATGGTGTTTCATATTATGTGGAATACGCAGTGGATGTGAGTGTGTGTGTGTATCTGAATTCCAGAAACAGCTGATCACAATGGTTTGGATGAGATTCTGAACTTGTAAAAGCAAAAATTCAAAAGCAATCTAAATGTCTGTCAATTGGGGCTGACCAGTGGTGAAGTCCACCCACATGAGGGGACCCAATTGCTGGGTGCTGTGAAGCTCTTCAATGAAAGTGGCTCTTTCTACACATTTATGGACCTGTCCAAGATGAAGAATAAGTGAAAGAACCAAGTGTATCATGTTCACCTATTTGCATAGAAAAGGCAAGTTAGACAAGTTAGAGGTCTCTGGTTGTGTTACAGAAGCAAGTTGGGGGGTAGGGAGGCTGTACTGTAGTGTACTTGCTGTACCTTTTGTATTTTGGACCCTAGGTTCACTAGTGTGAGTCTTTCACCTAGGCAATACATAAACAATTCCTGTCCCAGGGCTGGCTCCCGACCCTGCCAGGATTGGAGGCAAAAGGGCCCAGGCTCCAAAGTCCTGTTCTCCCTCTAAGAAGACCACTTGAGCACAGCTCTGACATACCAGCAACTGTGTCACCATCTCCTGCCCCCCACCCTGGCCTCCTGTGACCCTCCTTCCTTCCATGTGTATGCAGGGGGGCTCTTAGGCCTGATTCACCACCCTTTAGTGAACCCCCACATGCTTTCCCTGTCCTCCTTGTTTAAAAATGTCAAAAGCAGGTCACATTTGTAGTAAAAAGGCAAATGCTAAACACATATAAAATAAAACTTGAAAACTCCCATCCACAAATCTCACCATCTGGAAGTAAGCCCTGTAAACAGCTTATTGTGTATCATTTCAAATTTCTTTTTTGTGTTTATAGTAATAGCCATGTAATAATTGGGTATAGACCTAGAACTGCTGGGTCACAGGAGAACTCTATGTTTAACATTTGGAGGAATATCAAGCTCTACATATTTATTTCTTATAGAGACGCACGTTATATTGACTATTCTGAAACATGATCTTATGCCCAACAATATGGCTTAAAATACATATTTTTCTCATTTTTAGTAGAGTTTTTGCAATCATTGCCATAATTTTAGAACATTTCCATCACCCCAAAAAGAAACTCCATAGTTGTTAGCACTCCCACTTCCTCTCAACCCCTCCAGCCCTAGCAACCACAAATCCACTTCTGTCTATATAGACTGGCCTATTTTGGACAATTCATACAATTGGAATCAGCCAATATGTGGTCTTTTGTGACTGTTTTTTTTTTCCTTAGCATAATATTTTCAAGATCCATCCAAATTGTAGTCTTTATTAGTGCTTTAGTACTTCATTCCTTTTTTATGATTGAGTAATATTCCACTACAAGGGTAAATCACATTTTATTTATCATTTATCAGTTGAGGGACTCTAGGTTTTTTCTACCTTTCTGCCATCATGAATAATGCTGCTATGAACATTCTTTGAGAAGTGCTTCTGGGAATATATGTTTTCATTTGTCTTGGATAGTGACCTAGAAGTAGGATTACTGGGTCATATGAGAATTCTATGTTTGATATTTTAAGAATTATTAAAGTTTTCCACAGTGGTTACACCATTTTTGATTTGACAATAATGTATGATGATCCTCATGTTCTTTTTAATGCCTACATAGTATGCCATGGCATGAATGTTTTATATTTATTTAACCAACTCTACATTGATTTTTCATTAGATTTTTTTCCAACTGTTCACTAATTCAAATAGTGCCAAGACCAACATCCTGGCTCTAATCTTTGTTTACTTCTGCAAGTCTAATTCTAGGAAAGATCCCCAGAATAATCAGCGATAAAAACTAGTATCTTCTATTTTAAATTTCCTTTATTATTGTTGCAATTGAATGAGAGAAAGTCAAATTATTCATTCATTTTTCTAGCATTCCTTCAGTTATTCATTCATTCCTAGTTCTGCAGGCTAGTGCTGAACTTGTCCCAGAGGCCCAGCCAGACACCGGGCACTGCAGGAACTGAAAATGTGCCCTCAAGAAGGTGGTTATAGATTAACTTTCACTTTACTGTGTGAGCCAATACAGGAGGCTCAGGCAGGGCCTCCCAGCCCAGAGTGGGCGCTTAAAGGACAAACAGGGTTAGTCAGATGCAGAGAAGAGGACACGCCCAGTGGAGAGGGTAGTGTGGGCGAGGTGTGGAGGTGTCGTTCAGTGTGATGGCCCAAGGTATAAATCGTAAGTGGAAAGAGGAGTGAAGGAGAGGGGGGCAAGGTCTGGGGCAGGAGTAGGCTATACCAAGAGGACAGCTTGAGGGAGTTGCCTCCTCTCCCAGAAGCCTGAGACCTGCCAGTCATCCCCACCTCCTGAGGCCCAGTTTGGTTGTCAGGCCTACCTGATGCTCCACAGCTGAGGACCTGCCTAGCCTGGAGGACTTTCTCCCCACTCTCCCCCGGAAAAATATTTCTCTTTTCTGTCCTGTGGTCAAGAGAAGACAGGGGAACAGAGAAATAAGTGACTGGGACAAGTCAGGGTGCTCAGTCAGAATCTAGGTGGGGCCTCGAGATCAGGGACATTGGAGGGGCTTCATTAGTAGAGGGCCCCTGAGGACATCTGGGAGAAAAGAGAGCAGGAAGGGATTGCAGAGGGCATCATGGCACTGTCAGGCGCTGATGAAAATCTCTGCTGAGGGCCTTCCTGGTGGCGCAGCGGTTGAGCGCTGCACTGTGGAGCTGTCGGCAGCTGCGCACGATGCGGGTTCAACGCCCAGCCCGGGGAGAATCCCACATGGTGCGGCAGACCTCTCCTGCCTCGCCCGCTGCTCCCCTCAGCGGTGTATTTCTGCTCTGCCTGTTCTGCTCCCCACTCTGTCTCTGGTGAGCCCTCTCGCCGCCCCACGCCTCTGGCCTGTACCCCAGCTTGTATAAGTAAGCTTTAATAAAAAAAAAATCTCTGCTGAGATTTTCCCTTTGGCTACTCAGGAGTCCAGATCATAACTAGAACTGAGACCAAGCCAAGACTGGGGATGGTCAGCAGGGCCTTCTAAGGCCTCAGCAGCTCAGGAGTCTGCTCACGCCCAGGCTCCTGGCGCGAGGTGATGGGAAGGAGAGCCCACACAGTCGTGGGGATTCGGTCACAGCTCAGAGGGAAACATGGTGCGCGTCCATGTTCTTCTGCTCCAGGCGGCATCTTCTGCATTCCATGGGCCGTATAGCCCACAGGTGTGACATCGCCCACCACCACTGCCAGCAGTTTACTACAGTTGCAACCTCTGTCTCCACTACCCTCTCCAACTCTACTACCCACATGACCTCACCAGTCAGATCACAGATACTCTCCCCCCAAACCATCACCACCACCACCAGTGGCTCCGATGGCAAGAGAGACATGATTCACTTACATGTCTTCATCGTGACTATCATCGACCCCACCATCACTGCCAGCATTACCAGCACTCACCCCCACCCACACCAGCATCCATATCATCTACTACACAATCCACTGCCCTCCTAATTGCATCCCTAGCCCCAAAGCCCTCATCCCATCACCCCATTACCTTCTCTGTGACCCTTGCTAGCCCCGCCCCCATTGCTACTACACCATCCTATCACCAAACTCACCTACAGTCAATCCCGTCACTACCACCATCATCAGCGCTGCAAGGATTAATGGTCAGTGAAGGCCATTAAGGTGGGAAGGACCTCGGCCACTGAATGGAATTAAAAGTCCTAAAGTAGGGCCTCCCTTGCGGTGCAGGGGTTAAAGTCTCAGCTATCAAGCTATCCCAGCCACTGGGGCACGGTTTTGAATTTGATCTCCAGCCAGGGAGCTTCCCACATGGTGGGGCAGACCTCTCCTGCCTCGCCCGCTGCTCCCCTCAGCAGTGTATTTCTGATCTGCCTGTTCTGCTCCCCGCTCTGTCTCTGGTGAACCCTCTCACACAAACACCCCTCTACACCTGTGGCTTACACCCCAGTTCTTGTATGCATAAATAAATAAAATAAATCTTTTTAAAAATCCTAAAGTATAAGAAGTCCCTTTGTAAGCAACACACACGGGGAATCCTCAGCAGTTCTAGGAGCCATTTCAACTAAGAAGTAATTCTGCCAGTGCACGAGGCTCCTTCCGTCTAGACCTAGACTCATATGACTGAAAGGCTCCACTTTGGCTCCAGAGCTCAGGTTTGGCTACGCCTGTTGGAGGCGGATGGGGATGACTAAAAATGTAATCAGAAGCAGCAGCTCTTCAGTGGTGATTCAGAGCTGATCTGTCCTCTGCGGTTGGACTCTTGGTGTTTCCTACCTTTCCTGTCCACCATCTGCCTCCAGACATCATGGTCATCTCACCACCGCCGCCGATGCCGTCGAGAAGAGAGCTGCCATCTGGAGTGGAGGCGGGGACGAGAAAGAGCCAGGGGACGATTAATGCCAACTTACTCCCTGCAGAAAGGGGCTCAGATTTAGATTTGTGTTTCCTAGGAGCCAATGCCAAGAGGGAGCAGGGACCACTGTAAAACATTATTTCTCACGTTAAGGCAGGAAGTTCCCATCATCCTCTCTGAGAGAGAGAACACTCTCTCCTGGTATTCCTGTGGACGGGCCATGGAGACGATGCGGTGGCTGCAGCACTTACCCCTCGGGAGATGCAAAGTGCTGTGGTATTTTATATTTTATATAAGCAATGGGATTATGCAGCAGTAAATGAGGGCGGAACAAACAATGTGGGGATCGCAGGCGGGTGAGAGCTGGAGGAAAAGGAGGTGTCTCGCCCTGAGCGTGCCTCCAGATGGCTTAGACATCCCCCAGGTGAGTAAGAGGAGGCCAGTGCTCCCCAAGGGGCTGCATCAAGGTGGGGAGTGACCAGAGGCAAACTGGGGAAGGAGTCAGTCTCGGGGGTGTCCTATAGCCAAATAGAGAAGTTAAACTTTCATCTTCCAGCAGTGGGAGCTGGTGGAGGGTTTTAAACCAGGTCGGATTTGGTTTAAAATTTTCATTGTGCTGGGCGTGTAGGGAATTGGTTTAAGAGGTGAGATTGAAGGCAGGAAGACTGTGTCACTTGTTTTGTTTTGTTTTTAAAGATTTATTTATTTATGCGTATAGAAGCTGGGGTGTAGGCCAGAGGGTGGGGGTGAGAGGAATCACCAGAGACAGAGTGGGGAGCAGAACAGGCAGATTGACTGAAGTACACTGCTGAGGGGAGCAGCAGGTGAGACAGGAGAGGTCTGCTGTGCCATGTGGGAAGCTCCCTGGCCTGGGATTGAACTCCTGCAGCAATGGCTGCCGATAGATTCATAGGCTGAGACTTAACCCCTTGTGCTACCAGGGAGGCCCTGTGTCACTTGTTTAAACCCTCCTGCTAGACTGTAAGCTGGCTGAGGGCAGGTCTGTGTGAGAGGCATGCTTGCCCTAGAAAGAAGGCTTGTGTTGCACTGGACACTCAACAGGTCTCTTCCTGTACGGCTGCTGCCGCCACCTCCAGATCACTGCCCCCCTCCCCCGCCACGCCTATTAGCACCACCTAAGCTCACACCACATCCTAGAGCTTCCTCAGAGTGCCAGTCCAGTGCCCACTGTAACAGCTCCAGCTCAGGGGTGTGGGTGCAAATTAAGGGTCCTGATTCTCTCTTCAGCTCTGGTGCTGAGTCATTGTGTGTCTCGCCCGCCCCCCCCACCCCCCCACCCCCCCCACCCCGCTCCCATTTCCTTATTTGTTCAAAGTGGGACTAGATTAAATTAGTATTTTTCAAATACTTTTCAATTTGGTCTTTTCTCAAAGAACACCTTTAGAAGTCCATTTGCTTAGAAATCTGGAGTCCTTGGAACACAATTTGACAACCTCCCAGCTTTGCCAGCCCAGCGTTTGGAGAATGAGAGCAGAATAAAGCTGGTGGTGCTGGCTTCCCGTGCTTTTACTGCAGGGGCCGTGATGAGGGTTGAGGGGAAGGCCAGACAAATCTTGAGTGTCAGGAGGTGCAAATACTATGGCAGGACCTTGGCAAGCACCCTCCTCCTCTGTCCCCTGCCCAGCCCCCTCAGGATAATCCAGGAAGCAAAGCAGGAGCAGAGGACAGACAGGAGGGACTGTGTGTATAGGGAAAGAGCCCCTGTGTGAGAAAATGGGAGGGTGCCCAGGCATCAGAGATGCCCCGAGAGGTCAGGCCATCTGTGTAATTCCAGGTGTCCCAGGTCAGGGCATAAGCTACAGGGAGGCTTCAAAGCTCATCAGAAAGAACCCTTTGCCTGGTGAGGACCGGGCCCTCGGTCGTATTCCTGGGCTGCCAGCCAGGCAAACAGGCAAGGCTGACAGAAGACTTCGTAAGACAAAGGGCATCCAGGGACAGCCGGCACCGTGCCCCAGAGGCCTCCTCCTCCGAGGGTGCTTGGTGCTCTACTGCCCAAGGGGCTCGGGGCTTGGTGCTCTACTGCCCAAGGGGCTCGGGCTCATGTCCCACACACTCGGCCGCCTTCATCGTGGCCCAAGGCTGCCCCACTTGGTCCCTGAGCACTGATAGATCTAAGGTCCAGACTACAGAGTCAGTGACCTCTAAACGGATGACCAGCCCCTCCCCCAGCACTGGCCTTTCAGGCAGGGATCCCTGGAGACCTGGCTGGCTGGGGAGGGCCCAGTCCTGGGCCAGCCCCTGAGGGCTGGATTCTGGCTGCAGGTTCTCCATTCATCAGTCTATCCACTCCCCCTCCAGAGTCCAAGGGTCTAGGTGGTGGGTGGGCTGAGCTGTGCTGGGCACTACAGAGGCAACCGGAGCTGGGGACGGTTGGTGGGCGGGAGGCATGGGATTCGAGGAGTTGCTGGATCAGGTGGGCGGCTTTGGACCCTTCCAACTGTGGAACGTGGCCCTGCTGGCCCTGCCCCGAGTGCTGCTGCCCCTGCACTTCCTCCTGCCCATCTTCCTGGCTGCCGCGCCTGCCCACCGCTGTGTCCTGCCTGGCACCCCTGCCAACGTCAGCCACCAGGAAGCATGGCTAGAGGCCCACCTGCCCCGGGAGGCTGATGGCACACTCAGCTCCTGCCTGCGCTTCTCCCACCCCAGGGCCCTCCCCAACACCACGTTGGGGGGAGGGGAGCAGAGCCCTGGGGAGCTGGAGGGTGAGCCCTCCACAGAGCCCTGCCCTCAGGGCTGGGAGTACGACCTCTCGGAGTTCTCCTCCACCATTGTGACCGAGGTACAGAGCCAGGAGGCTGGGGGACACGTGAGTGGGCTGGGTCTGTCACTGCCTGCGTGACTGCTGTGTGGGCGCTAGACGCCCTGCTTCTCAGAGTCTCAGTTTACCTCCCTGTTGATGGGGGTCTGTGGTTTTAACGCTCTGAGCTAAATTCCTGGTTTGTGGTAATGAGCCCTTACATGGAGCTGCTGGTGTGGCTGGGAGGTGATTAAGGCAGGGAAGAGCTGAGGAGGGTCCAGAGAGTTGGGGCACACAGTTGAGAAGGGTATTTCTGCAAAAGGGATGTGGATGGGGACAGGTTGCCTTCATCTGGAGGCCAGCGCAGGGGACAGAGCGGGATTCCTGTCGTCATGGCGAAGGCCTTCCTTGGGGAGAAGCTGAGGCTGCAGGTTTCAGGAGGGGCAAAGTCTCCAGCCCACCAGCTGGGGGGAATAGATGGGGGCTTATTATCTGACATGGAGGTACCGGGATGGCACCGCTGACCTCAGGAGGTCCCAGGGTCTGGAGAAGCGGGGTTGGTGCCCCAGAGAAGGGCCTGTGCCCACAGGAGGCCCCTCCCCGGCTGTCCCTGCAGTGGGACCTGGTATGTGAGCAGAAAGGCCTGAGCAGAGCCACTTCTACCTTCTTCTTCACTGGTGTCCTGGTGGGGGCCGTGGTCTTCGGATACCTCTCGGACAGGTGGGGTGAGGTGGGGGACTAATCAGGGAGTGGGTGGGAAGCCCGCCTCTCCCCCTCGCTGTGGTGTGGGCCTGGTCCCCATCTTGGGGCCATAGGTAGCTGACCTTGCACGATCGATCCCTTTGCAGGTTTGGGCGGCGCCGGCTGCTGCTGGTGGCCTATGTGAGCACCCTGGTGCTGGGCCTGGCGTCTGCAGCCTCAGTCAGCTACATCATGTTCGCCATCACCCGCACCCTCACTGGCACAGCCTTGGCTGGCTTCACCATCATCGTGATGCCACTGGGTGAGGCAGGCAAAGAATGGGCAGGACCTAGAGGGCTGGAGGGAGGCCGTGGTCAAGGGAGAGGCCGAGCCCATCTGGCCCTTGCTAACTGTCTTCCTGTCTCCGGCCCTGCCTGGGCCCAGAACTAGAGTGGCTGGACGTGGGACACCGCACCGTGGCGGGTGTCCTGAGCAGCACCTTCTGGACGGGGGGTGTGATGCTGCTGGCACTGGTCGGGTACCTGATACGGGACTGGCGATGGCTCCTGCTGGCTGTCACCCTGCCTTGTGCCCCAGGCATCCTCAGCCTCTGGTGAGGCCTGTGGGCAGCTGGGAAGTGGGAGATAGAGGAAGCCAGAGACAGAAGTAACCAGATATTGAGATTCCAAGATAGAGAGACTGAGAGACGAAGACAAACAGTCCATGACCGAGAAACTGAAAGAGACAGAGAGAAGGAGTCAGACCACAGAAAGAAGATGGTACCAGACATGAGCAGCAGAGGAACAGAGAACAAAATATTGAGAGAGGGGGGCGGACAGACAGAACCGGTGAGAACAGTGAGTGACAGACCCAGACTAAAAGGCAGATTCAGCGGGACAGATGGAGATGAACACGAGCGACACGAGAGGCAGAGCTGGAGAGACAAGCCAAGCACAACTGAGGACGGCCCCTTGGAAGGGTGGGGAGGGGGCAGGGCCGGTATGGAGGAGGTGGGGGGGTCTAAGCAGGAGGTGGGAGACCAGGTGGGGTGGGCATATCATGACCTCCCCAAGATGGGCTGGCTGTGGATCACACCTCTGGGTGTGTCTCTGTACATCTGTCTCTCCTTCTGCCCCCTGTGGAACAAGTGGATGGCTGGTACTGGAGGCTGAGGTCTCAGGGGTGAAGCCAATTCAGCTGAGGAGGGAAGGGAGCCCAGGTTGTGGAGGGCCTAAGCCTGAGCAAGGAAATGTGGGATGAGGTGGCTTTTCACTGGGTTTTAAAGAATGAATGGCGGTCCCTCAGAGGCGGCCTCGGAAGGGTGCTCCAGGCTGAGGGGACCGTGAGCAAGAGCCTGGGGCTAACGGCTGGTGCCGAGGAGGGAGATGTGACTAGGGCCCTACCTCTGACTGAAGGGCCTCCTGCTGTCCCCCAGGTGGGTGCCTGAGTCCGCACGCTGGCTTCTGACCCAGGGCCGCGTGGAGGAGGCCCACAGGTACCTGCTCCGGTGCGCTAGGCTCAACGGGCGGCCCGTTGGTGAACACGGCCTAAGCCGGGAGGTGAGGATGAGTGTGTGTGTGTGGCCTGTGTCAGGCACCCCTTCCTGGGCCCGTTGTGTGTGCAGGAAAACTCCCCATGCCAGTGGATAGTTCCGAACTTTAGGATGTCCCACCTGGCTCTGGTGGTCTGCACCCACCAACCTACTCAACCCTGAGTGCGCCCCACCCCTGAGGCAGCAGAAGGGAGAACAGAGACACAGAGAGAGCAATGTGCCTTGGCGTGGACACATAGGCAACTCTGATGTCACAAACTCTCCTCTTCTCGCACAGGCTCTGAGCAAAGTGGCAGCTGGGGAGCGCGTGGTTCGAAGACCCTCATACCTAGACTTGTTCCGGACTCCACGACTCCGACACATCTCACTGTGCTGCATGGTGGTGTGGTAAGGGGGGGGATGGGAGAAGGTGGAGGGCAGGAGGATGGGGAAGGTCAAGATACAGCAGGCGGGCCTCTCTGGTGGCACAGGGGTCAAAGTCAGCACTATCAAGCTTGGCAGCCACTGCAGCACAACTTCTATCCCTGGCCAGGGAGCTTCCCACATGGCGCAGCAGACCTCTCCTGCCTCGCCCGCTGCTCCCCTCAGCAGTGTACTTCAATCAATCTGCCTGTTCTGCTCCCCACTCTCTCTCTGGTGGATCCTCTCACCACCCCGCACCTCTGGCCTGCACCCCAGATTTGTATGCATAAATAAATCAATCCTAATAAAAAAAGATACAGCAGGCATCAGAGACAGGTCAGTTCAAATCCAGACACTGCTGCCTCCTCTCTGAGACCTTGGTGGAGACAGGTCACCTAATACTTGGAACCTCATGCCCCTGCTGTAATGGGACACTGAGTTTAGATCTCATAAGACTGCTGTGAAGTTTAAAGGGGCTTTGGCCACTAGCAAGTGCTACATACTTAGGGGGGACTATGGGATAGGGCAGGTCACAGGGAGTAGGCTCTGAAGGTGAGGGAGAAGGTCCCGCTGAAGTCCAGGGCTCCCCGAGCCACCTTGCGACCCTCCCACCCCCTCAGGTTTGGTGTGAACTTCTCCTATTATGGCCTGAGCCTGGACGTGTCAGGGATGGGGTTGAACGTGTACCAGACGCAGCTGCTCTTCGGGGCCGTGGAGCTGCCCTCCAAGCTGCTGGTCTACCTGTCAGTGCGCCATGCGGGACGCCGCCTCACACAGGCGGGAACACTGCTGGGCACTGCCCTGGCCTTGGGCATCAGACTGCTGCTTTCCTCTGGTGAGCCCCACCCGAGGCCCCTCCTCTGGCCAAGAACGCCCCCCCCCCACCTCCTTCCCTATCCCAGAAGCCCCGCTCAAGGCCGTTTAGTTTCCACCCACTGCCCACTCGGGGGGCTCCACCACCCATCCCTGGAGCCCTGGGGCCTGTACAAAGGCCCACTCACTGTGTGACCCCTTTACCTCCAGAAATGGGGTCCTGGAACACTGCCCTGGCGGTGATGGGGAAAGGTTTTTCTGAAGCCGCCTTCACAACTGCCTACCTGTTCACGTCAGAGTTGTACCCTACCGTGCTCAGGTGAGGGGAGCCTGGGTTCCAGGCAATCCACCTAGGGGGAGGGCCCGTTAGTCACATCTCTTACTAACACCCCCACATGCAGGCACTGCACCCCAGCCCCTCTCACCCATTTCTTAACACTAGCCAGAGAATTCAGAGCTAATCAGAGCATCCCTGTTTGCCTAATTCTGGAGAAGGTGGAGCTTTTTGTTTACTAAATGAACTGAGCAGGGTCAGACTTCTTTGGGCCTCCTTTAGAAGAAAACAGTCAGAAAAAGCTTTGTCCTGCCTGTCCCATCTCATCCACCACAGCCCAGGCAGAGCTGTCTTTGAGGGTTTTCTCTGGAAGGAAGACCTGGGGTCCTTTCAGATAACTTGTGATGTGGCGGCAGACCTGTAGGCAACCGCATCTCGAAAGCCTATGCCGTCTCTAACAGGGCGGGTCCTCTAGGAGCTGCTGACCCTCTTCCTGCTACACTACCCTCCTTCCTTTCCCATTCTTTGCTGAACAGAGAACACTTCTCTTTCAGGGGTACCTCACTGGTCCTCTCCCAGAGGGGGAGGGATGGGGACCCCATCTTTTGGTGGGTGCTGGCTTGAGGATCCCTGGCCTGGGGATGGGTGGGAGGACCATTTGCAAGAAGCCTCAGGTTTCTATACTGTCTAGGTAGAAGGGAGTATGTCCAGCTTAGGAAAAGAACCCCATGAAGCACGACCCCAAATCGGGGGAGCATGATCCCTCTCCCTTTCTCTCTCTGAACAGGCAGACAGGAATGGGGCTAACTGCATTGGTAGGCCGGCTGGGGGGCTCTTTAGCCCCCCTGGCGGCCTTGCTGGATGGCGTATGGCTATCGCTGCCCCAGCTAGCTTATGGGGGAGTTGCCCTGCTGGCTGCCTGCACTGCCCTCCTGCTGCCAGAGACAAGGCAGGCACAGCTGCCAGAAACCATCCAGGATGTGGAACGAGAGAGGTGTGTACACAGGTGTCTGTGTGAGCACACACGTTTGGGTAGAGGTACTCAAGTACCCGACGCCTCAGGTGTGATTCAGAGAAGACATGTCTGCATGTGTGTATCAGGTGCATGTATGCAAGTGTGCATGACCTGGGGTGTGTAAACTGTGTAAAAGTGTACCTGAGTCCATACGTGTGTTGCCTGATGGGGTAGGCTGGGGCAGTATGTTTGAGGGCTAACCCCCGCTATTTCTCACAACTCCTTCCTCTCCGCTGCCCCCTCCAGACTTCAAGAGGAGGAGATGTCCATGAAGCAGGTCCATGACTAAGTGGAACCAGGGGCAGGCCCTCCACAGAAGCTCTGCAGCAGGGGCTGGAAGAGCAGAGGGGCAGGCCCTGTGACCAGGGCTGGGGCTACTGAGCCCCTGCCTAGGGCTGGAGTTGTCACCAGTGGCCCCCTCTCTGTTTTCATTTAGCCTTATATATTTGGCCTCCAACAACAGAGTGTCTTCCCGGATGAAGTGGGTTGCTGGAGAATTCTGGCATTCCTCTCATGACTGGGCTAATTTTGTAAATAAAGCTGCCCCTTGTGTTGGGGTAACTGTGAGCAGCTGTGGGAAGAGCCATAGATGGGAAGCCATTGAGTCAGGCCCTGGACTCTGATCCCAGCTTTGCCACTGATTTGCTGTGTGACCTTAGGCAAGTGGCTTTCCCTCTCTGGATCTCAGTCTGTTCATCTCTCAAATGGATAATGAAGCAGACCTCATCACAGGATCTATCTGCTGTCACACGTGAATGAGATTCTGAATAAGATACTTCTTCTAGAGATGGTGTTAAAGAAGGGACTTGTCCTATGATGCTTTCTGGTACCAACAGGGCGGGTGGCATGCTGTCTACTGTGAGGTACTAGGGGCTGCCCGATGTCAGGACTGGGGGACTAGGAATACAGAGCTTTTTGTTGCCATGGATGGCCCTGCTACCTCCTAGGCACTAGGCAGGGAATGCACCCCCTTCATCCCCACACTCCCCACTCTCCAACCGACTGTCTAGGACTCCTGTCCAAAGAAGACTTGAATGCATGGGACCCAACATTTTATTGGAGAAGCCACAGAAGCTGAGAATAAACATAAATTTTTACATACCCTGAAGTTCCAGAATTTGCTGGGGAAAGAGATTAAGGGGCCCAGGAGGCCAACCTTCAGAATGGGGTGGGCTGTGTCCCCAGATAGGAATGGGAAAGGGACGGACTTGGCAGACAAAGTCTAGATTCTGGTCTACCATGGCTCTTAGGCCCAGGCCACCAGAATCCCACCTTCCCCCACCCTCCCGGGACTGGAGAATTCTGTAGCTCCTACTGGACCACGGAGGGGCTGGTGTAAGGCCGAGTCAGGGTGACCTCTCCTGTGAGCGTCTCATTTGGATTTTATCTCCACGGGGTCATAGATGTAGCAGCCTACATTACCAATGTTCACACCTGAGGGAGAGAGCCCCATCACCAAGGACCTTAGGGCTAGGGGGTGCTGGGCTGAGGGCTGCAGGTAATTGGGAAGGGCTTGGGGTGTGTTTGACCACAGGGGAAGTTGTCCACACATCCCCCACAGGCCATGTACATGCCACACTTTAGGCCTGGTGTCTGGGATGGGACTGCCCACCTTTGGGGCCAAACAGGTAGCCGTAGCAGGGGATGTGGCAGTAGGGGGCGCCGTCATGCTGGGACACACAGAGAGAAAGAAGGCTGCCTCAGCTGGGCTCTCTTCCAATCTCCAGTCTCCTCCCCTCCACTTAAGCACCAGTCCTGCCCTGCTCACCTCAGCATGACTCCCCGCAGTCAGCGTCTTCCGGCAGCGCTGGCACCTCAGGCAGGGTCGGTGCCAATTTCTGCCCAAAGACATCACCTTCTCAGCTGGTGGTGGAGAGAGGTGGTTCTGGGGGAGGGGCAGGGCAGAGGGACCCTCCTGCCTTGCTCCAGCCTCCCTGCCCTTTGATGCCCATCCTATGGCCCTCCCCCAAGTTTTTCATTGTCACTTACCAAAATAGACAGGTTCCTCACAGCCAGGGCACATGGAGGTCTCCCCAGTGAATGTCTTCATGTAGGGAGGACCTTTAAGGGGGAGAGGCCCTAGCTAGGGCTGACATGGGGGTCAGGCCTAAACAGGGCCCACCAGCACTGCCCACTGTCCTCTTAAAAGTCAAGTTCCTCCAGGACCCTGTTACCCCGCAACCATGAGTCTGACTTCATTTTGACCGACCTCCGGTCCCATCCCTATATTCAGGAGGGATCCCTTGTCCCCCCCCATAGGGTCAGGGGCCCATCAGCCCAGCCCCATCAGCAACTCAATCCTCAGGAAACCTGAGCTGACATAGCAGCTGGTGGGGGTAGGGGTAGGGGTGTCAGGTGTTAGGGAGCACAGTATCAATGCTGACTCCAGAGCACGGGAGGAAGGAATAGGGAAAGAAGAATATGAGGGGCTGGCCCCACCCCAGTGCCGCCATCCAACTCATAGGTCATTCATTCCATAATTCTGGCCTGAGAGACCTGAGTTCCAGGCTAGTTGCCCCCGACTAGCTGTGTGATCACACAAAGTCGTCTGGCCTCTCTGGATCTCAGTTTCCTCACCAGTAAAATGGGGGTGATAATGTCATAAACCCAATTAACCCCAAGTCAGCAGCTGACATGAAGGAACATCAAAAAAGGGGCAATGGAGAAAACTTTAAATACAAAGTTCTAGGAATGTGAAGCAGAGGCTGCCACCCTCCAGCCCCCAGTTTCAGCCTAGATAAGGGTCAGAGAAGTAGATGGAAGCATCTTACTTACTTTTCTTGCCCTGGGGGAGGCCAGTCCTGGGCCTGGGGGGACTAAAGCTATTGGGGCTGAGGGGGATGGTCCTGGCAGCGGTGGGAGTGGGGAGATTATAGAGGTAGGAGCCCACACCACCAATGTTCACCCCTGTAGAGAGAAAAGGGCAGGACAGGCTTGAATCTCCGTTTCCTAGTCACAGGGAGGGTTCTGCTGCCCCAGCCATCTTCTAAACTAGTACTTACCCCTGGGTCCAAAGAGAGCCCCATAGCATGGCTTGTGGCAATACGGCCTCCCATGGTGCTAGGCACAAGCAGAGGGAAGAGGGTTGCTCAGGGCCAAGGGGCTTCTGTGCCCCACAAACCTTTCCCTAAGAAAAGTTGCCAGGTGTGTATGTCATGGACCTGGTCTGGTGAGGCTGGGAGAGGTGGGAGTGGAGTAGCACCCCCAAATTGCCACTGCTGTCAGGGAGAAAGGGCAAGAGCAGGTGAGGAGCCATGCTGCTTCCCTCCCCATGTCCCATCCCCAAGTCATGGAACCTGTAGGAGAACTCATGCTCCCCAAATCTTGGACGGTGTGGAGCACACCAGGTAAATGGTCTTAGGAGTTGACTCCAGGGCAGAAACTGGGGTCTGGTGCCTGGGCAACAGTGACAGACACAGGGTGGCTGGGTCTCACCTCTGCATGCCCCCCGGGGGACAGGACACTGTGGCAGCGCTCACATTTCAGGCAGAAGCGGTGCCAGTTCTTGCCTAGAGAGCTCACCTTCTCTGCTGTGGGGAACAAGGGGGACCCAGGCTGCAGGGAGTCGGCCAGGCAATGCCAATTGTCCTTTCCCCACCTCAGCCCCTCCTGCACTGCTTCCCAGAGAAGATGGTGAGTGTCTCCTGGAGGTTAGCACCATTCTACCTGAATGCCACTCGCCCGGTGGAAAGTCTGGGACCACCATTTCACCAGCCCCTCACGTCCTCAGGGAACCCAGCGGTTCATACTCACCCCACCTTCTACCCCTCCCTAGCCCAGCCTCACCAAAGAAAACGGGTTGCTGGCATCCGGGGCAGGTCCAGCTCATGGCTCCCTCCTGCAGCCAGCAAGGCACAGTAGGTACCGTGGTTCCAGCCCCGTCTGCTAGCTCCGCCTACGCTCAGTTTTCAGTGTGGGCAGAATTGTCTGTTCCTCGGGGCCATTGGCCACCAGAAGCTGAGAACCATTCCACCTCTAGGGGACGCCGGTGACCTGGCAGTTAACCAGACTTCCACCCGCCAGGAGGAGAGTGAATTCTGAAGCCGGCCTGGGAGGGGAGGGTGGAACTAATTTCTGGTTTGGGAGGAAACCAGAAGAGAGGAAAAAATATCTCCCAAAGAGAGGGGTCAGACATTCTTTGAAATGGTTTCATTCCTTAGTATTTGGAGCCCATTCCTCCAAATTTCTTATCTTTGGTTTCTAGCAAATGACTTAACCTTGGTTTGCCTCCTTTTTCTTATCTATACACTAAGTATGACGATGTCTCTTCCTCACATTATTGTTGTGAGAATTAAATAAGTTATTATGTGTAAAGTGTCCAAACAGAACCTGGCATATAAATACTATAAATGCAATGATTAGGGGCCACCCTAGTGGCGCAGCGGTGAAGCGCTGCACTCTGGAGCTGTCAACAGCTGCGATGCAAGTTCGATACCTGGGCGGGGAGATTCCCACATGGCGCGGCAGATCTCTCCTGCCTCGCCCGCTGCTCCCCTCAGCAGTGTATTTCCGTCCATCTGCCTGTTCTGCTCCCCACTCTGTCTCTGGTGAGCCTTCTAGCCGCCCCACACCTCTGGCCTGTACCCCAGCTTGTATGCATAAATAAATAAATCTTTAAAAAAATAAAGGCAATGATTATCACAATGATAGGTCACATCATGAACTCAAGACTCTTAGTCTAGAAGTCTCAAAACCTGATCTGTATGCAGTGGCTTGCTTGCAAAATTACAAAGCTTACTCAATTTTAAAGTATAATTTAAACACCAATTACATTTTTCCAAGTTAAAAATGTTTTAGTATTTGTTAAAAGTAGCTCAGCAGTGCTTCAACGGACACTTCCAGAAATTTAAACCCACAGAATGGGAGAAAATATTTACAAACATTTGTCTGATAAGGGTCTAATAACCAGAATCAATAAAGGACTCTTAGGGGCCTTCCTGGTGGCGCAAGGGGTTAAGTCTCAGCACTGTGAAACTATCCATAGCCACTGCAGCACGAGTTGGATTGAGTTGGATCCCAGGCCAGGGAGCTTCCCACATGGTGCAGCAGACCTCTCCTGCCTCGCCCACTGCTCTCCTCAGCAGTGCACTTCAGTGGATCAGCCTGTTCTGCTCCCCACTCTCGCTGGTGAATCCTCACACCCCCCACCCCACACACACCTCTGGCCTACACCTCAGCTCTTGTATGCATTAGTAAATAAATCTTTTTTGAAAAAAAAGGACTCTTCCAACTTAACAACAAAAAGATAACCCAATTAAAAAATGGCCAAAGGATTTGAATATTTTCCTAACACAAATGGTCTACAAGCACATGAAAACATGTTCAACATCATTAGACATCAGGGAAACGAAAATCAGGACCACAGTGAAATATCACTTTACACCCACTAGGATGGCTATAATAAAAAAGATGAGTAATAACAAGTGTTAGGGAGGATGTGACAAAATTGGATCCCCCCCAAACATTGTTGTATTTATTCTTATACATGTTGAATGTAAAATGGCACAGCCCTTTGAAAAAACTGGCAATTTCTCAAAAGGTTAAACACAGAGTTACCACATGATGCACAATTGCATTCCTAGTTGTATATGTAAGGAAAAGCAAGCAGACACCCACACAAAACTTGTACATGAATGTTAATACCACCACTGTTCATAATATCCAAAAGATGGAAACAACCCAACATACATCAAATGATAAATGGAGAAACAAAATGTGACATACCCATGACAAGACATTATTTCTGCTCTAACGAGAAATGAAGTACTGCTGCATGCCACAACATGGTGAACCATAAACACATTCATGTTTTGTGTCGGACACAAAACATCACATATTATGCTATTCCAGTTTTATGAAATGTCTAGAATAGGCAAGTTTGTGAAGACAGAAGTAGTTTAAGCTTTTTAGGGTGGGGGGCAATAGGAAGTATCTCTGTCAGATGAAAAAGGCCTGGAATTAGATTCAGCGATAGTTGCACAACCTTGTGGTCATACTAAAAATCAATTGAACACTTTAAGAGGATGAGTTTTATGGTATGTGAATAACATCTGAATAATAATATTCCTGAAGAAGACTAATTTTAAAAAAGAGCTCAGCAAATGAGGGGCCTGAGGGATAGCTGATTACTGTCTGCAGTGCCCCAACTGAGGAGATAATTCCTCAATGAAGTATCATGGTCATATAAAGAGTTTTCTGGAATAAGTTCCCATTTTGTCATGTCAGTTCAGAAATTGCTCAAAGTGGGCATGGGTGCTAAGCTGTAGTGCTGTGCACAGTCGGGTGAACAAGGTCATTTGGGTCTTAGGACTTGAAGACTTTCTCAGGACTTCAGTTCCCTCATCTGAGCGATGGGACTGGAGTCTATGACCTTCCACTCAATATTTCTGTTTCCTCTGTTGTCTCCATCAGCATTTTCTGCTTATAACAATACCTGTTTTAGCCTCCTTGTCTAGTTCTGAGGTTTCTAGGGGTGGAAGGCTTACACACTATGAAACAAACTTTTCTATATTTTCTCATTTTTCATTTCTTGTTTGGGGGAATATTTCAAGATCCTTACTTTTATAATTGTTTGTTTTTTAAAAGATTTATTTATTTATGCATATAAGAGCTGGGGTACAGGCTAGAGGTGTGTGTTGGGGGAGAATTCACCAGAGACAGAGTGGGGAGAAGAATAGGCGGATCTACTGAAGTACACTGCTGAGGGGAGCAGGGGGGCGAGACAGCAGAGGTCTGCTGTGCCATGTGGGAATCTCCCTGGCCAGGGAGCAAACTTGTGCTACTGTGGCTATGGATTGCTTCATAGGCTGACACTTAACCCCTTGCGCCAAGAGGGAGGCCCCTATAATTGTTTCTTGAAGGGTTTTTTTAAAAAAAAAAAACAAACTTGAAAAATACTAGTTTTAGTCTCCACTGATATTTTACTCTCATGTTTCTGTCTCTCATTAATTTCTTCTTTTGCCTGGTCTCTATGACTTTCATGGAGAAGGTCCCACCTCCCAGTGAAGTTGGGAGGACTCCACTGGTGTATTTATTCTTAGCCTTGCTAAGTTTCAGCCTTTAGGAAGACTAACTTCATCTGTCCAGATCTTTCCATCTTCAGAACTTCCAGGCCACATAAAATAATCTTTTCCTGGGCTCCCTAGCACTTTCTGCATTGGATAGCCTTGTGAATGCCTCACTTTCCTAGACAGGTCATCTTCATCTTGGTACCAAGCCAGGGGTCCCACAAGAGGAAACTAGCTTCAGAGTACCATGTTAATTTCACACCATGTGCGATGTTGTCAGTGGGGCAAATGCTTTACTGTTCCCCATCTTCTGGGACCTTCTGTATTATCTGATCACGACAAACACAGTAGACCTCACTTCCATTTCAGCACTTAGGAAAGGCTAATTAACACTCCTCCTTTGCAAATATTGTGCTGTCCATTGGCAAGTCATAGTATTTCACTCTTTTTCCTTGCCTGCTTTCCATTATTCTAATTCTTTTAAATGAGGCTTTGTAAAGAATGCGAACAGGAAAAAAATTAAGTTTTAGTAGGAATGCATTGCATACTTAGGTGACTAACCCTCTAAAATGATATTTTAACAAATACCACAAATATTTGAGTGGTATTAACCACTCAACTGCTGAGGGTGCAGCTGGTGTCATCTTTCACAAGATGCAGGACCTCTTTTCTAAAGGTGCCCCAACCTTTTCCTACACAGACCTGTCACAGTATGTGTAATGTGTCACACTTTTTTGATTGACTTCTTTCAATTAACAGGATTGAAACTGACTCCAGCACCCAGTATTGTGTACCTCAGTTATCTCAGTAACTGATAGTTACTATACTGTCCTTATTATTATTGAAGTCTCCCACTAACACTTTTTGCTTCATGCTTTTAAGGTCTATCGTTAGATACATACATGTCTTAGGGTTGTTGTGTTTTCTGGACGAATTGACCCTTTTATTGTTCTTAGGATAAATAATCAAGCTTTTTAACTCTAGGTGAGTGGTGGTAGAGATAATGAACGCAGCACCTGGAGGACTGTCACATGAAAGTCACTGGGAGCACTACCAATGATGGACAACAAAGTCTCTGTCTCCCTCTGTCCTACCAGATAAGCTCCCCCATTTCCTTTATTTTCCCTGTAGGCTTAATAAACCCTACTTTTTTTACATTCCAAGGGAAAAGAGCTTCATTACAAAGATAACATCCGAATTGCTGGCCACCAGATGACGGCGAAAGCAAGCTGGCACCAAACAATCTCCAGACGCTTGTGCCGCAAGGACAGACATGCTGACCCTCGCCCACTCTCCCTTCTACCCCTTTAGTAGCCCTAGATAAATCCCCTGCCCTCTGCCAAGAGCAGGACGGTGGGCTTTCAGACACTAGTCTGCTGTCCTCTTCACTTAGTTGATAAATTAAACTCCTTTCCTTCTCCTCAAACTCTGTTTCCTTCTGTTGGCCCAGGGAACCAAGACTGGGTGGCATTCTGGTATTACCGAGACCCCTCATTAGAGGTCACAGGAAAGCAGGTTTGGATTCAGTCCAAGAAAACCTTCTACTAGAGATCAAACATGGAGTGACTGCTTCAGACGATGGTGAGCGTCTGCCAGACAACAAACCAACTGACTGTCTTCAGAAGGAAGGCAGGTATCCAATGCAGTCAGATCTTTAAGCTTTCTTCACAATTTGACAATATGATTGTGTAGTTCCATTCTAAGAGAGGATTTCAAGATTGTGTTAACAAATTGTGTTGACAAGAAAGCAATGCTAAAAAAGTGACAGCTACCACCAACAAAGTGGCAGCCAGGGGCATCCTACTTGTTATTTCTGATCCTACCTGACGGGGGTTATAAATACTACATTATCAGTTGTACAGAAAAGGCTTGGAGAGGTCAAAGAATTTGTTTGACATCATACACATATACCCAACCATTCTGACTCTGATGCTCATACTCTTTCTACTGTATGCTCTTCAGCATGATTTCTGCTAATCCCCCCATGTGATCAGCATGAAAGGACATACAACTGTCTGAACAGCATCTCTACCTAAGATAAAAGGTTTATCCAAGTAATAAATGGATTGAGTTGCAAAGAGAAGGAAAATGTCATCACAACCTTTCCATGGTTTCTCACTACCCTCAAGATGAAGTTTTTAACTTGTCTCTAGGACCATCCATCTTTCCAGTCTTCTAGTCATTTCTCCTGTTGCAACAACCCTTCCAGCTACTCTAAGTGAGCTTTGTAAACCTGCCATGTTCTTTTCTGCCTCAGCCTCTGCAAGTGCTATCTCTTTTCTGGGAACTTGCTTCTATAATCCAGCTCACAATTCCTATTTCACCTCATCTACTTAATTCCAGGTTATTAGTCCCAGGCATTCTCACATATAGCATCCTGTGCTGTGGAGTAGAGAATGTGTAATCTGTATGTTGTGTTTTCCCCGAGGGCTGAATCATATGAAGGGAAGGCAGATGGAGACCCATAATAAAGTCTAGGTTTGTACCTTACAAGAGAATAAAATTGGTCTGCCAATTTCCTGCTCACCTCTCCCGCCCCAGATTAGGTTTTGCTGCCTAATTAGTCTTGAGCAACATGAAGGCAAAGACCAGGACTGCTTTGCCAACCACTGTGTATGTTTCAAGTACCTTGTTCAGTCTCTGGCACACAGTGCTCAATAAATATTTGTTGGTGAATGTATATTAAACACAAGTTTCTCTCAAGTGTGAGTAGATGAGGGCTAGTGGGAGACATGTGGGAAAAGGAAGAAACTGATGGGTTGAAAGTTTTACAACAAAAGCCCTGGAGCAAGGGAAGCTCAGCTACCTAGGAGAGGTGACTCAGGAGTTTGTTTTTTAATACACAGGAGACTCAGTGTGTATGATACAAAATGGAATATTATTAATGCTGGTTCTGAATATAAATACTAGGTAACTAATAAGGTAAAAAGAGCTGAAATTTGCTTTGGTAGCAAACCAGTTCTACTAATTACAGTCATTCACAAGAACTTACTAATTAAGCTTAATTAGCATGTAGTACAATTATGTCTATCATTAAATATATGGCTATGAGAGAATGTGGGAAAATTATATAAACTGTAAAGTACCTTACAAATAAGACTCCTATTGTGTGTCAGGTTAGCTCTGCACTGAGTTTTGATTACATGCATGGACCCCACTCATTTTATATCTTCTTAGACTTGCTCAACTAAATGATTATATGCTTATAACTTTTAAAGAATTATCAAAAACTTTGTTCCTAGGTAATGCTTTTAAAGGTTTCACTCATTCTGGTATGTTAATAGAAAAATCAGTCTTACCTCTTTATCATTTTATTTTTAACCTTTATTATCCATAACCTTGCACTTTCTCATACAATCTTTTGTATATCTCAACTAGAAAACTACTTTCTGTAATTTATGTTGCTTACAAAAACAAAAAACAAAAAATAGAAACACACGCACACACACATCCTCTTCTATGTAGAGAACTGCTCTGTATAATCGAATATTATGCATAGCTTTTGTAAGGGTTTCTTTCTTGTTTTCCAGTATCAACTTGCCATCACATGAACTTGTTCAGCACTCTTTGTACACAGTTACTGTGTTAGCTGCTAGGGGCTACTGAATAGGCTACATTTTGTGATTTAGTGGTATAGGCCGGACTAATATAGTCTTAATTCTTTAAGACTATAGGAATGGGCCACTTGCCCCCTCACCATGGTTGCCTTTAACCTCTGTTGATAAAGAAATCAACAACTTTTTGTATGGTTTTCCATACAAAGACAGCTTTGACTCTTCAAGAATACACATGGAAATGTGTACCCATGGAAATGTGTGCTCTCATCTGAGGGTATAGAAAAACACTACCTCCAAATAATTTGCAGTGTAAAAAATGTACCCATATGCTGGCAAATGAGAGGAAGAGAGGAGTGAAAGGTGGTGGTTAGCTTGCTTATAAATCCAGTAGTGACAATGCTCCCTGGAGTTGGTGTGAATTATCAGCAACTTCCTACCTATTCATACTAATGTCTGGGGAGTCATTTTTTACAATATATAAAAATAGTCCTTTCCAGATCATGAAACTATGTTAATGAGGCTAAACAGTTTAATTTTACCAATTCAGCTAAATGTAAATGCCTACCTTTCTGTAGAGGAGTCTTTCAGTTCTTTTATGCAGCTCTAGGTCAACAGAATCAGGAGTCAAGTTCCTGCCTCTTCTCACCTCCATGATGATTGATTTTTTTCCCCTTCTCCCGAGCCTTTAGAACAGGCAAAGTTTTAAGGTCTTTATTCCTAATCTCTTACTAACCACTACAACTCACACCAAAAAAGGGGCAGGAATTACAAGTATCTTAGTGGGAATAGGAGTTTGAGCACTCATCTCTTGTTAAAAAGTCAGAGAGGGCCTCCCTGGTAGTGCAAGTGGTTAAGCGCAGCACTGTGAAGCTATGGGCAGCAGGAGCTTCCCACATGGCGCAGCAGACCCCGCTGCTCCCTTCAGAAGTGGATTTCAGTAGATCCGCCTGTCCTGCTCCCCACTCTGTGTCTGGTGAATCCTCTCACCGCCCCCACACCTCTGGCCTACACCCCAGTTCTTGTATGTATAAATAAATAAATCTTAAAAAAAAAAAGTCATAAAGAAGGGGCCTACCTAGTGGCGCAGGGGTTAAAGTCTCAGTGCTATCAAGCTATCGCCAGCCACTGTGGCGTGAGTTCGATCCCCAGCCAGGGAGCTAATCCACATAATCCACATGGTGCAGCAGACCTCTCTTGTCTCGCCCACTGCTCCTCTAAACACTGTATTTCAGTTGATCTGCCTGGTCAGTTTCACACTCTATCTCTGGTGAATCCTCTTACCCCCTGCACCTCTGGCCTATACCCCAGTTTTTATATGCATAAATAAATAAATCTTTAAAAAGTCACAAAGAGAATGGCTACAAAGGCGCCACTGAATCTTTGCAGCTCTACAGGGGATGTTTTATTTTCTACTTAGAAGCATTTTCTTTGGAAATTAATATGAAATAATTCAACTTAATCCAAATTGTTCGGTAGTAAAGACTCTGCCTTTCCATAATGAGCTTATGACCAGGCCCTGACCTAAGTACTACATCCACCTGGCTAGAGTAATTGTTCGGGGATAGAAATGTGGCCATGTCACACTAATCATCACCCTTCCTATCCCTTTTTCATGTTATAAGGGAAGACACAATCTCATTTTCCAGATATATGCCTGTAAGCAGAAAATGAGGCCAAGCTGAGGGTATGGGAAAGAGTCCAGGTGATCTGGGACTTCCTGGATCTAACTGCTATGGCTTCCCAGTTACCAAGCCGTTAATTACCCCCCCATACATTTTTTTCTTAAGTTTGTTTGAGTTAGGTTTCTGTTACAAACAAAGAGTCCAAATAAAATATGCACCTTTATACATGTATAACTGTTTCTTTCTTGTATTTAAGAATTATATCATTCTTGGTGGCGCAATAGGTTAGGTTGCAGCACTACGAAGCTATCCATAGCCACTGCAGCAGGAGTTCAATCCCCAGCCAGGGAGCTTCCCACATGGTGCAGCAGACCTCTCCTGTCTCACCCACTTGCTTCCCTCAGCAGTGTATTTCAGTCAGTCCACCTGTTCTGCTCCCTACTCTGTCTCTGGTGAATCCTCTCACCACCCCCTACCTCTGGCCTACACCCCAGCTTATATGCATAAATAAATCTTAAAAAAAAAGAATTACATCATGTTGCATATAGTTCTGACATTATAGGTAGCTTTATATACATTTTCTTAATGCATGATTTTCAGGATAACCTTGTAAGAAAAAGTATGAGAAAATAATATATAACAAATAGATCTTAGGTAAATCATACAATTAAAATATAAGCAAAAAAGATTTGGATAGTTCTCCAAAGAAAACATACAAATGGCTAATAACAGGAAATGATGCTTGATATCATTAGTCACCAAAGAAATACAAAGCAAAACTACAAGGAGATATTAGTTCATATCTAGCAGACTGGGTATACAGAAATAACAAGTATTAGAAAAAAAGATGTGGAGGAAAAAGCCCTTATATTTCCGGTAGGAATGTACAGTGGTACAGTTTGATAGTTCCTCAAAAAGTTAAATGTAATGTGCTATCACAGAAATGGCAAAGCAGAGAGTTCTAAGAATTAGCCCCTCCACTGAAGCTATCATTAAATTGGCAGAAATGAATCCATTTTTTCAGAATTCTGGAACCTAGTAAAAGAACTTATCCAACCAGTGGAGTGCTTAATGTGAAAAGATGCTAAATTCAGTAACAAAACTTTGAGGTATTTTTTGCTTACTTATCCCCCAGCTTAGTAGACAGCCATGGGGATGGCAGCCCTGATACATTCCTGGTGCAGTTAGTTAGTTCAGGAGAAGGCAATATGGACATTGTGCTTAAAACACATTTTGAGTGTTATATGCATTATATTCTATACTGTTACAATAAAGCTAGAGAAAAAAATGGTATTAAGAAAATCATAAGAGAAAATACATTTACAATACTATACTGTCTACAACTACACTGTAAGTTTATGTTGTCTGCTTATAAGAAAATACATGTAAAATTAGATTTTCACAGTTCAAACCCTACATTTCAAGGGTCAACTGCATTTGTAAATCATATATCTAATAAAGGTAGAGTGTCAAAAATATATAAAGACTCATTACAGTTCTACAATAAAAAGACAAACAATCCAATTAAAAAGTAGGCAAAGAATTTGGATATTTCTTCATGGAATATATATATATATATATATATATATATAAATATATATATATATATATTTATATATATATATATATATAAAGTTTTGTTACTGAATTTAGCATCTTTTCACATATATATATATATATAAATGATTAACAAACACATGAAAATAAGCTCAATGTTATTAATCATGAGGGCGATAAAATCAAAAGCACAATGAAATACTAGGGTGGCTATATTTCAAAAAGAAATTAATAAATGTTATGGATATAGAGAAATTGGAAACATCAGACATGCTAAAGGAATAGAAAATGATTCAGGAGCTATGGAAAATAGTTTGGCGGATCCTCAAAAAGTTAAACATTAAAAATAACCATATTGCCGAGCAATTTATTCTAGGGATACACTGAAAAAAACTGCAACAGGTACTCAAATTCTTATGCATGAATGTTCCCAGCAGGTCTATTCACAATAGCCAAAAGCAACTCAAATGTCCACCAATGAATAATGGATAAACAAACTGGTACACACATACAGTGGAATATTATTTAGCCATAGAAAGTAATTAAAATACCGATATATGCTAAAATGTGGCTGAACCTCAAAAATACTAATCTAAGAAGCCAAACAGAAAAGGTTACATATTGTATGATTCCTTTTTTTAAGATTTATTTATTTATGCATACAAGAGCTGGGGTGTAGATCAGAGGTATGGAGGGAGTGTGAGAGGATTCACCAGAGACAGAGCAAGGAGAATAGGCAGACTGAAATACACTGCTGAAATTCCTTTTTTTAAGATTTATTTATTTATCAATACAAGAGCTGGGGTGTAGATCAGAGGTATGGAGGGAGTGTGAGAGGATTCACCAGAGACAGAGCAAGGAGAATAGGCAGACTGAAATACACTGCTGAAGGGAGGAGGGGGTGAGACAGCTCTGCAGTGCCATGGGTCAGCAACCTGGCTAATCAAATTAGTGCTGCAGTGGCTGCAGATAGCTTCATAGTGCTCAGACTTAATCCCTTGTGCCACCAGGGAGGCCCTGTATGACTCCCTTTACATGAACTGTCCAGAACAGGTAACACCATAGACATACACAAGAAATGATTGGTGATTGCCAGGGTTTTCTGGTAGGGGTTAGCTAGGAGTGAGTGTTATTGGATATGTCCTTTTTTAGGAGGAGTGATGGAAATGTTCTGGAATTAGATAGTGATGATTGTTGCACAACATTGAAGATAATTCAAAACAAGCAACTGTACACTTTAAAATGGTGAGTCTTATGTGAAATTTAGTGATATGAATCACACTGCAGTAAAAATAGTAATCTTAAATATTTCATCTTTCATAATATAGTCATACATTGCTTAATAACATTTTGGTCAGCAACAGATCATATATATGATAGTGGTCCCATATAGCCTAGTTCTGTGATGTCTGCACAACAGTGAAATCGCTAGTGACATATTTTTTGGAAAGTATCCCATGATAAGTGACACAGAACTGAATATGAGAACTCTGACATATCAAAGTCCAAAGGGAAAGACATTCTTCTTTTTAATCAAATTTTATTGATTTGCCATTTATTACAAAACACTGTAATTTGAAGAGTACGAAATTACACTTCCACATGTTCACGTGCTTCAATTGCCCTTCATCAAAGCCCCAAGGCCAATACAATATCATATTATCCCCCATCCTCTTCTACATCCCTGTTCCCCTCCTTCTGGTAACCAGCCTATTTTTCATGGAGTTTATTTTTGTTGTGTTTTGCTGTTTGTTTTCTTTGGTTATTTATATTCCACAAATGAATGAAACCACTCAGTAATTGCCTTTCATTTTCTTATTTCACTAAGCATTAACACTTCAAGATCCATCATATCGTCCAAAAAACCACTATTTCATATTTTTTAATAGCTGAGCAGAACTCCATCAAGTATATATATCACAATTTCTTTATCTAGTTGTTTGTTGATGGGCATTTAGGTTGAATCCATGTCTTGGTTATTGTGGATAATGCTACTATGAACATAGAGATACACAGAGTTTTCATAATCTTCAGACAAATCTTCAGAAGTTATATTGCTGAATCATATATTTCCACTTTTGGTTTTTAAGGAATATCCATACTCTTTTCCATATAGCTGCACCAAATAGCTGCACCAATTTATAATTCCACCAACAGTGAATGAGTGTTCTTTTTTCTCCATACTTTTGCCAATACATGTTTCTAGTCTTTTGATACAGATGATTCTCACAGGGATTAAGTTATATCTCATTGTGGTTTCATATTGCATTTCCCTTATAATAAGTGACGTTGAACACTTTTTTCATATGTCTGTGGGTCATCTGCATGTCTTTGGAGAAATGTCTATTTAGGTCTTTTGCCCTTTGTCGGGGCGGGGGAGGTTGGTTTGTTTGTTGTTGATTTGAAAATTAACCCCTTGGGCCTCCCTGGTGGCGCAAAGAGTTATGTCTCAGCACTATGAAACTATCCAGAGCCACTGCAGCATGAGTTCAATCCCTGGCCAGGGAGCTTCCCACATGGTGCAGGAGACCTCTCCTGTCTCACCTGCTGCTCCCCTCAGCAGTGTACTTCAGTCAATATGCCTGTTTTGCTCCCCACTCTGTCTCTGTTAAATCCTCTCCCCCCACCCCAAACCTCTGGCCTACAACCCAGCTTGTATGCATAAATCAATCTTTAAAAAAAAAAAGAAAATTAAGCCCTTGTTTGTCATATGTGTGACAAGCAAATATCTCCTCCTAGTCCATAGGTTGCCTTTTTTATAATGGTTTCTTTTGCTGTACAAAAAGCTTTTTAGTTTAATGCAGTCATTTTTATATTTGCTTTGTTTCCTTTGTCATTGGAGTTGAGTACCCAAACTCACCTCTGAAATTGATGTCCAGGAGTGTTTTGCCTCTTTTTTTCCTATGAATTTTATGGTTTCAGATCTTATATCCAAGTCTTTAATCCATTTTGAATTAATATTTGTGTATGGAATTATTATTTTTTTAAGATTTTATTTTATTTATTTGTGCATACAAGAACTGGGATGTAGGCCAGAGGTGCAGGGGGTGAGGATTCACCAGAGACACAGTGGGGAGCAGAACAGGCAGATCTACTGAAAATACACTGCTAAGGGGAGCAGCGGGTGAGACAGGAGAGGTGTGCTATGCCATGTGGGTAAGCTCCCTGGACAGGGATCAAACTCATGTCACAGTGGCTTGCAATAGCTTGATAGTGCTGAGACGTTAACTTCTGTGCCACCAGGGAGGCCCTTTGTGTACGGAATTAAATGATCTAGTTCGTTTGTTCGTTCCTTCCTTCCTTCCTTCTTTCCTTCCTACCTTCCTCCCTCCCTCCTTCCCTCCCTCCTTTACATATTGCTCTCCAAGTTTCCTAACACCATACATAAGAAGCTTTTATTTCTCTATTGATGGTCTTGGAGACTTTGTCATAAATTAACTGCCCATAGTTGTGTGGGTTTTTCTGGGTTATCTACTCTATTCCATTGGTCTGTGTTTTTGTTTTACTGCCAATATTATACTGTTTTGATTGCTATCACTTTGTAATATAGTTTGAAGTCTGGGATGTGATACCTTCATTTTTATTTTTTATTTTTTCTCAGGTTTGCTTTGGCTATTCAAAGTCTTTTGTGGTTTCATATAAATTATTTGTTCTATTTCCTTGAAAAATATCATTGGAATTTTAATAGGTATTATACTAAAACTGTAAATTGCTTTAGGTAATATGACCATTTTAACAATGTTTATTCTTCCAATCCATGAACTCAATAATTATTCATTTCTTTATGTCCTTCTTTCACTTTTTTGACGTTGTCTTATAGTTTTCACTGTATAATTCCTTCACCACCTAAGTAATTCACAGTTATTTCAGCCCTCTTGATGTAATTGCAAATGGGACAGTTTTCTTAATTTCTCTTTATTCTAACTCATTTTGTGCATATAGAAACACAACAGATTTTTGATACTGATTTTGCACCCTATACTCATTCATTGTTAATTTTTTGTGAACCCTTTTCTATATATATTGTCACATCATCTGCAAATAGTGACAGTTGTCTTCTATTCCAATTTAGATTCCTTTTATGTCTTTTTTCTTGAATAACCATTCTGACTAGGACTTCTAATACTATGTTGAATAGTAGTGGTAAGAGTGAACTTCATTGTTCTATTTCTGATCTTAGGGAAAACACTTTCAGTTTTTCACCTTTGAGTATGATGTTCCTTATGGGTTTGTCATATATAGCCTTTATTATGTTGACTTATGTTTGTGTTATTCCCAATTTATTGAGAACTTTATCATAAATGGGTTTTGAACCTTGTCAAGTGCTTTTCCAGCATCTATTGAAATGATCATGTAACTTTTATCTTTCTTTCTGTTGATGTGATGACATCATCACTACACTTGTAGTCCTTTCTATCCCCAAAGAAATGAATAATACCCATTTTTCTCAAGTACACATGTAATATTCGCAAGGATAGATCACATGCTAGAAACACAAAACAAGCTATAATAAGTTTATGAAGATAAAAATCATATAAAACATCTTTTCTGACCACAATGGTATGAAAGTAGAAATCAATCCCAAAAAGAAACTGGGGGGAAAAAAACAAATATGCAGAGACTAAACAAGATGCTTCTGAATAAGCCTTAGCTCACCAAGTAAGTCAAAGGAGAAATATAAAATTATATGGAGACCAATGAAAATTAAAAGATGTGTTATCAGATCCAATGGGATACAGCAAAGTGGTATTAAGAGGGAAGTTCATAGCAATATAGGCCCACATAAATAAGAAAGAAAAGTCTTGATAAGGAATATAAGCTCACATCTGAAGGAATAGAAAAAGAAGAACAAACAAAACCAAAAGTCAGTGGAAGGAATAAAATAATAAAAACAATGCAGAAATAAATAGAAACCAAAAAGACAATTCAAAAGGTCAATCTAATCAAGAGCTGATTTTTTAAAAATATAAACAAAATGGATAAACCACTAGCAGGGCTCACTAAGAAAAAAAAGAGAGCACCTCCCTGGTGGCGTAATGGGTTAAGCACAGCACTGTGAAGCTATCCAGAGCCACTGCAGCACGAGTTCCATACCCAGCCAGGGAGATTCCACATGGCACAGGAGACATCTCTCTATCTCGCCCACTGCTCCCCTCAGCAGTGTATTTCAGTGGATCTGCCTGTTCTGCTCCCCACTCTGTCTCTGATAAAAAAATCTTTTTTAAAAAAAGAAAAAATGAGAAAACCCAAATAAAAAGAATCAGGAATGAGAGGTAAAGTTACAAAAGATACCACAGAAATCCTAAGAGACTACTATAAACAACTATATGCAAACAAATTGGACAACCTAGAAGAAATGGACAAATTTTTTAAATCATACAGCAGTCCAGGATGACACAGACAGCTTGAACAGACCAAGCAAAGAATTGAAAAAGTAATCAAAAGTTTCCCTAAAAACAAAAGCCCAGGACCAGATGGCTTCACTACCAAATTTTCAAAGAAAACTGAATGCTTAGCCTTCTCAAACTCTTTTAAAAAATTGAAGAGGGGGGCCTCCCTGGTGACATAATGGGTTAAGTCGCAGCACTATGAAGCTTTCCAGAGCCACTGCAGCACAAGTTTGATCCCCGGCCAGGGAGCTTCCCACATGGCGCAGCAGACCTCTCCTGTCTCGCTCACTGCTCCCCTCAGCAGTATATTTCAGTCAATCTGCCTGTTCTGCTCCCCACTCTGTTTCTGGTGAATCCTCTCACCACTACCACCCCCCATACCTCTGGCCTATACCCCAGCTTGTATGCATAAATAAATAAATCTTTAAAACAAAAAAATTGAAGAGGGGAAAGGTCTCAAACACATCTTACAAGGCGAACATTACCTGATCCAAATATCAGATAAGGATAGCACACAAAAATGAAAACTAGACTGATATCTGTGATAAACATAGATGCAAAAATTGTCAACAAAATCTTGGTAAATATAGCACTATATAAAGATAATCACCCATCATAAAATGGTGGCACAACGGGTTAAGCACAGCGCTGTGGAGCGGTAGGCAGCTGCAGCGCGAGTTCGATGCCCGGCTGGGGAGATTCCCACATGGTGCAGCAGACCTCTCCTGCCTCGCCCACTGCTCCCCTCAGCAGTGTATTTCCGTCAATCTGCCCATTCTGCTCCCCACTCTGTCTCTGGTGAACCCTCTCACCGCCCCACACCTCTGGCCAGTA
This sequence comes from Scalopus aquaticus, assembly GCA_004024925.1. Classification (NCBI taxonomy): domain Eukaryota; kingdom Metazoa; phylum Chordata; class Mammalia; order Eulipotyphla; family Talpidae; genus Scalopus; species Scalopus aquaticus. Next base: position 74,469 of record PVIJ01005087.1, read on the forward strand.
CCCCAGCTTGTATGCATAAATAAAATCTTTTTTAAAAAGTCTAAAACAAAAAACAAACAACATAACATTACTTCAAAAACATTCCCTTTCCCCCAGATCATCCCTGAAAACAGCATACCTCAGAGGCAGACTACACACTCCACTGGAGAATGTAGGTCTAAGCAGCAAACCAGGGAGAGGTAGGTAGGTAAGTCATAGTCAGGAGTGAAAGCTATGACCAACACTTTTGTCTCTTGAGTAAAGGAATGTGCTAGATAGAGCAAGGGAGAGAAATTGGTGGCAACAGTGGGGGCAGCCCTAGCAACAGGCTACTTACCACTGCTTCATCTAGCGTGATACCTTAGTAATAACTATCTTTAACTGATATAAGATCAGCAGCAAGAGTTCTTGAGATACTTACTCCTTTCTTCTTATTTTATTGATGACTTTGATTATATATTATGCAGTTCTTTTGTATTTGTTTTATTCTGAGTGTTCTTAAAAGTTCAAAACTAGGGGCCTCCCTGGTGGCGCAAGGGGTTAAGTCGCAGCACTATGAAGCTATCCAGAGCCACTGCAGCATGTTCAATCCCCAGCCAGGGAGCTTCCCACATGGTGCAGCAGACCTCTCCTATCTCACCCACTGCTCCCCTCAGCAGTGTATTTCAGTCGATCTGCCTGTTCTGCCGCACATACTCTCTCTGGTGAAACCTCTCACCGCCCCACACCTCTGGCCTACACCCAGCTCTTGTATGCATAAATAAATAAATCTTAAAAAAAAGTCAAAAACCATGTATTTATTTGGGCAGTAAACTAGATCTCCAGGACTTTAAAAGTGACTAGATTAACAAATCAGGAACAAAACTAGGCTAATTTCTCGGTAATCTGAAGCAGCTCAGATTTAAACAAATCTCAGAGTTTAAAGGACTTAAAGGTCAGCTAAATTTCATTTGGTTCTGATTCTCATCCAGTGTTCTTGAACCCAAAGTTTCAAAGTAGGAAAGGGAGTGAAAGAAACACCTACTGGCATTTTAGAGCAAGGTGTTTCCTTGGTAATTTGAAATGATGCTTCTGTGTACCAGATGTTTCAATGTGTACAGGAAGGGTACTCGGACTGAATGGAGACAGATAGACAGATGTCCTGAAGTCTGAAATTGCAGGATTTTTCAAACACTCCCTTATGATTGTCTTCCCTTCCTAAGCCTTCTTTGCCTTTTCATAACTCACTCCTAAAAAGACATGCCCCTCCTTTTTTGACATATCCATTTTTTAACCTTGATTCTTAACGAGCAGTAAGGAAGGCTGAAACCATGATAGGAAATATCCTACTTGCTAGAACATTTGGGCACAAGGTCCAGGACAGACAAAAAGATCTGAACTCCACAGTTTTAACATATGTATCATGGCACAAAAAGAGAGATGGAGGTTTAGGAGATAACCTGTTTAGTACTACATGAGATAGGGAAAGGCAAGTTTAAAACATGCACTTTTGGGCCTCTCTGGTGGCGCGGGGTTAAAGTCTCAGCACTATGAAGCTATCACCAGCCACTGCAGCATGAGTTTGATCCCTAGCCAGGGAGCTGACCCACATAGCACAGCAGACCTCTCCTGTCTCACCTGCTGCTCCACTCAGCAGTGTATTTTAGTAGATCTGCCTGTTCTGCTTCCCACTCTGTCTCTAATAAATCCTCTCACCTCCTGCATCTCTAGCCTACACCCCAGTTCTTATATGTATAAATAAATAAAAATATTAAAATAATAATAATATTAAATAAAACATACTTTCTATGCTTATCCTGTAATTCCACCAGGCTAACTAATCCTTACTGACATAAACATTATGTATTTTTATGTGTGAACATATTTTATAGGTATATAAGACACTTATCGGGCCCTCCCTGGTAGTGCTGGGGTTAAGTCTCAGCACTATGAAACTATCTACAGCCACTGCAGCACTTGATCCCAGGCCAGGGAGATTCCCACATGGCACAGACCTCTCCTGTCTCACTTGCTGCTCCCCTCGGCAGTGTATTTTCAGTAGTTCTGCCTGTTCTGCTCCCATTCTGTTGCTGGTGAAACCGCTCACCTCCCTCCCCCTACATCTCTGGCCTACACCCCAGCTCTTGTATGCATAAATAAATCAATCTTTAAAAAAAAAGACACGTATCTTATTCCTCCACCAAATGGTACAAAGATACATACATAAACCTTCACTCACCCACTTAATCATTTCCTGGCAGCTAAAATGACAGGACCTTCTCATAACCTGTTTCTGCCCTAGCAGCCATACCCACCTTTTCCAAGTTTGATCCTAGAGGTGACTGCCTACTGACCCCAAAGGCAATCACCATATCTGTGGTCCCTGTGTCTTCTATCCTTGATTCCCTGAGGCAGAGATGTCTTCAGCAGTCCTTCCTTCTGAAAATCTGAAGAATTCTGCAGCTGGTCCTGAAAAGCAAAGAAGGTAGGTGAGAGTCAGCAACAATGTTATCATAATTATTCTTTTGTAGGTAAACTATAGGATATCAGAGAGGTCAAAGAAAATAATATATTATGGTTGATTTAATTTCCTTGCTATCTTTATCTACATTCTCTACCATTACGTAACTGTATTTTCAACTTGCTCATTTACTTCCCTTTAAACATGCTTATTTCCAATAAAACTCTTTTCTTGCCTAATCTTCCACAAGGAACAGAAGCCTATAAAGTTGTAAAACAACACATCATATTGAGATATGAATTATCTTCTTTTTGTATGCAACAAAGATTTTGTGGTATCTGTTGAATACTTGCATTATTTTAAGTTTTGTAGAGTCAGGTATTTTGATTTATACAATTTAATGTCCAAGTGCTTATGAACATTAATGGAAATGCACAATCAGCTTTACAGAGATAAGGGTAAAGAAAGAAGAAAGAGTGGCAGGAAATTCTTGAAGAATGTATGTTGTTTAACCTTGATGGGACTAGAATATTGGGAGTCTTAAGGGAGAAGTAGCAGGACCTATTTGAAATGATAGAAAACTGATGAGAGAAGACAGAATGCACTGAGTGGGAAAGACACAATTTAAAAAAAATTATTTTTTAATACATGAAAGTATACTGAAAGGAAAAATACCTTTAATTCTACAGCATCTCTCTTGCACAAAAATTTGAATTTTGTAGTATACATATTTTGTGTGTATATTTGTTATATAAATATATTTTTATGGTCAGAACATTGAGACAGAAGATACAAAAAGTGAATGTATCCCTCCTCTCTCTTCCTCTCTATATAAATATATTTTTATGGTCAGAACATTGAGACAGAAGATACAAAAAGTGAATGTATCCCTCCTCCCTCTTCTGTCTCATTGAGACAGAAGATACAAAAAGTGAATGTATCCCTCCTCTCTTTTCCGGTTTTTTGGTTTCCTTTCAGGAAAAAAAAAATCAGTAGCTTGATTAAGATTAGAGCTTTAATGAGATGACCAAAGGATGTTGAGCTGTGAAGGGATTAATCACCCCTTCAGCCAAAGCAGAGGGATTGGGGGGTTTGACTGCCCTCAACATATGTAGGAAACCTGGCTATAAGAAATGGAGCAATCTGAAAATCAGAGTCCCAGAATCTTTCATTGTTAACTTGAGGTCAATTTACACCCCTTTCCACCCTATTTTTATTTTAGGAGCGAGGGGCAGTGTATCTCATTCTTGGCTTGTTTCCTGTTGAAATGAAAAGGCCATTGGCAACCTGATATACACTCACTGTTATAGCAGGTGTTTGTATACAAAGATCCAGGACAGAATCAAGAGGACAGTTGGCTTCTAGGGTGCTAAGCACCCAGCAAATACAATCAAGGATACAGTTTTTACCTACTTGTAAATTGCTAAGTATTAACAATCAGCACATTAAAAAGTTACTATTACCATGTTGATTTTTTAAAGGAATTTTTATTGAGCACTCTATGTGCCAGGCAACTGTTTACTGTGAATACAAAGATGAAAAAACATTAAGCAAAGACAGACTTCCTGCTTTGAAAAGTTTATGATGTAGATGGGATAAGGAAGGAGACCTATATTAACCAGACAAACATAAATGTAACTTTATAATCACATTAAAGGCAAAATGCAAATGTACAAGGTCCTTTGAAAGTATGTAAGGGTTGATGTCAAATCAGATTGTTGCTGGGTTTTTTAAGGGTATAAGATTTTCTGTATATTGAATAGGTTCAATTGCTTAGCTACCAACAACTTTTCATAATTTTTAGTTAAAAATTACATAAATACTATGCAAATTTAAAACTAATTATGTTCACAATTCCAAACTCTCCATTTTTTCCACAAAACTGTTAATAAATGAAAACCTTACTCTTGTTCAAATCTTTGGTTTGGTAGACAAGTTTCATTACAGTGAAAACAAAGGTTTAGGAATATATACACACCCCACTTCATTTACTCCTTTTGGAATCTAGCTCCTTTTTTAAAAAAATACACTTAATGCCCCTCCTATTGAATACCTGTATCCTGTATGTCCACTCCACCACCCCTAACTCCCTATTCTTCCTCTGAATTTGGCAGTATGATAAATGTACATAGGTTTTAGCATGCATTGTTACCAAAACATTAGCTACCTTTTTGACTTAAGTTTTCTAGAGAGACAGAGTAGGATGGAGTAAAGTGAGAGTACTCAGTAGAAAGGATATTAAGAGTCCTGTGTGCCCTGAAGCTAGCTGTGAGTAGAAATGTGGCTTATAAATCAAGAGGCCTCCATTCACAAAGGCCAACGGGAGTTTTTAAGGTGTTATTTACATAAATTAGGTAAAATAGGGTTTTTGCCTAAATCTAAACTGAACTTTGACTTCTTATCATTTCTCAGTTGAGGGGGTCCATCACTAGCTGACCACTCCTTGCTGTGTCTTTGTCTCCTAAGGTGAAAATTTTATTCAGTATGGATACTGAATAAAAGAAACAGGCCCTACTTTTAGAAATTGGGTTAGAGTTCTGAACTTCCTTTCACAAGCTTCCTCTAAATGGAACACAGTTAGATTCCACTGATCAAAGAGGAAGCCAGCAACACTTCCTGCCCAAACTAAGGAATCCTAAAAGCTCTCCCTTTGCTAGTTCAAGATAGATATGAAGAATGCCATGTTTCAACTCATAGAAAGTGGGCATTAATTTTTTAAAAAGCTCAAGCTTTGGTATGATCCCTGAAGTCAAGAAAGCACAGGAAGTCTCAAAGTACTCTAGTCCCAGCTACTTGAACGAACTCTACCTTTCCTAGACATTGTCACTTCCTTTTCCTACCCTTATCAAGTGACTTTAAGTGATTAGAAATGGGATCTAGATAGAATTAACTCCTTACCTCTTTCCTTAAACCCTACTGCGTCTCCCTACCTAGGGAGATGGAACTAGGTGAACAGATCTGAAAATCAGTTAACAACTCCCATTTAAACTCTTACATGAATTCCTATAGACAGGCTCTTAGAATGGAAAAGTGATTCTATAGAAAAACATATCTCTGAAGTTAACCTGCACTTATGTTCTCCTAAATGGCATCTTCTAAGTCAGTCTATGGTCTCCAGGTCAGATAAATACATTAAACTCAGGCTTCAGCCAAAAAAGCAAGCCTAGAAAGATTACTGACCCTGTGTACATTGGGTGCTGAGACAGAGATAATAATCCTCATCTTAAGAAAAAAATCCTCATGGCACAGTAAAGGTTAAGTAACTCGCCCAAAATCACAAGGTAAATGGATGAGGAATATTTGAAGATCCAACTTTCCCAAAGCTGTGCCCTTTCCACAACATGATGAAAAAAAAGAAGCTGGGACAACCAAATACTCATTAATCAAGGTTCTAGAAGTATATACGCTCCCAATATTCAACATAGGGTTTCTCCAGCTCTACACACAAATACACAAAGAAAAAAAAAACACCACCACCAGAATTCTTAGCTTAAAAATGAGCAACTTTGCATTATTTTTGAGGAGTGGGGAGGAAAATGACACTCTGAAACCTGCTGAGCCAGTTTATAAATTGCTGACAACAGTGATGACAAGAGGGACAGAAATTAGAAAATCTAAGGACCCAGCTTCCCTGATCCTCAATGGGGCCCTCAACAAGAACAAGAGTGTTCTTGAGGGAGTTCAGCTCCCAGAGGATAGGGAGAACCAACATAGTTTTATAAAAAATCTTCACATAGGAAGAAACCAATACCAATCCACTATCACCAACTACCCATCCAGACTGCATTATTTAATCTAGCAATCTGACATGAAGGGAGTAGCTCTAGTAAGTGGGGAAAGAAAGGTTGGTGGGATAGACATTAGGGCAGTGGGAGTTCATCATTCTAGTTTTCCTTTGAAGTTCAAATGCATGTAATTTCAAAACAAAAAATCAGAAACATGAGATTAATGTATTTATTCCAAGTAATTTACACATTAAAAATAAAGTTAAACTTGTTCAAGTAACTCATAAAGTCTTTAATCTTTTAAACAAAATGTACAACCCAAAACATCACACTATGGTAGAAATAGCTTGGAAAGGGAGAGGTAGAGGAAGGAATACGAATGGACTGTAGAACAGAGAAGGAGTCCAATTCCAAGACAAGTTTCAGATCTTCTACCTCTTCAGAACAGAAATGGCTGCAAAACAATTTAACACAAAGTGTTGCTGAATCACAGCACAATGAATGGAGGCCACTTCAAAAATAAAAGGGACCTAAAAAGCATACCTGCTCCTTGTATTGAGTCATGAATAAGCCTTACTGACCTGTTGTCTTCTAAAAGTGAGCCTGCTAGATTTTCTTCCATGTTTACAAGGCGATTTCCAAACAGATTTGTGGGTTAGCAGGACCATCTCAAGCAAAGGCAACAGAGTGAGGTTGACATGCCTTAAGTAAGTAAAAACAGTAAACAAAAGAGCTACTCACACTGCATTTCAAACAATATTAAGGCAGGCCCATCCAAATGGAAGCCTAAGAGTTGACCTTCCTTCATCAATAGTTTTCCATTTCAGCAGACATCCTGGTGTTTCTCCTAGAGAGTCATCAGCTGCCCACAAAACTGGGTGGGAATACAACATAGCAATTGGAGAAGTCAGATGTTTTCCCCTCCCCCACATTCCAGAATGGCAGAGTCAAGGCCAAAATACAATCAAAGCACACTATGTGGTGAGCCAGATAGACATTTGATTTTAATGACAAAGTAAGAGAAAATTGGCAGAAAAAAAATTAACAGAAAATACATTTTTTTTTACAGATATGTATAGAAGTAATTATGACGGATTCGTCTGGTATTTTAAGGAGAAAGGAAAACAGGAAAGGAGGTAAATTTTTTTAGCTTCCATGAACATTTACTGTTAAGATGCAGACTGTATCTCTTGGTGTGAGTTCCAGATAAGACAGTCGACTAGTTCTTCACCATCTGGGCACCTGATTTTTGAAGTCAATTTGATTCATCCACAAGTAGTTCTGGGTATATATTCTTAATGATGAACACTGGATTCCATGTCGTCCTGGATGGCATCAACTACAGTTACTTGGGCAGTTATTTCCTGAAGGATCATACTGTCTCCAACTACCTGCTCCCTTGCAGAGGACCCTGAAGTCACAGAGTTTACCAAATTCAAAGGGTTGTCATTATCCTCAACTACGTGAGGAGTTGCTGCCTCTGTGATGGATGCTTTCGGTATTTCTAGCTGTCGTGGTCCCATCTCCAGGGAACTACACACAGGAGGATCACCTGGCTCAGTGAGAGAACATAACTTCTCTTTCTGAATTCCAGATGTCCGTGTGACAAAGTCAACAAGGTCTGGAAGGCAAGGAGATGGCCCATGGCCTGCAGAGTTAATTGTTTCTGACTCCAATCTTAGTGAATCTTGTTTCTCTAATTGAGAAGTTTCTTCCACTTCCTCTGGCATCATTCCTCCTGCTAACAGGTCAAGGGCCTGATGTGTTCCCTCCAAGTTTCCCAAGCCAAGGTCAACATTTTCTATAGGAAGTCCAGTTTTCAAAATATTAGAAGTGATCCTCCCACTTCTGGGATTAGATGAGTTTTGTTCACCCTCTGCTCCAAAGTTAAGCACCAGGGTTTTCGAAGAATCTAATGGAAACTCAGAAAAGTTGGTGAAAGTGGTGGGATTACATCCTATAGAGGACAGAGAATTTTCTTCACACAGTTTTTGAGACACAACAGGTGGGGATTGACGTAGTGTGTCTACTTGAGTATTATAGAAATCAACACCCATATTCCCCAGGGTAGCAAGATCTTCTACTTTTAAATCTGTAACGTCAAAGTTTTCTAAGACCTTGCTTTCTAGTGTCACTGTCAATTCTGGATGGACATCTGGTAGCTCCAGGGCTTCTGCTTCTCGTTCCGCTGGATCCTCCCAGATCTTTGGCTTCTTCTTCTTCTTGTCATCCCAAACAGCCAGTTCATACATCATTTTACCCTGAAGGTTTTCTGATTTTTCTCTCTTAAGTTTGAGATTTCTATACCTAGAGGTTGTGGAAGCTGATTCTAGAACTGAATTTTCTAGCCACCCTTCACTACCAGCTGAAACTCCTTGTTCCTGTGCAATATCTGTTAAACACATACCTGATCTGGCTGGGGACTGAAGAAGCAATTCTGGGGCAGAAATTTTCACAGGTTTATCTTGTGGGTTCTGGGGCAAAGACCTACCTTCTGATGGAAATGAGTCCATTTTTGTTTTTGTGCAAGAGTGAGCTTGTGGACTCAATTCACTCATTACTTTACTTTGAGTTTCACTTCCTGTCATCAATTTCTTGGACTGTTCAGCCTTTCTGTCAATGACTTGTAACTCAGGCTGTTCTACTTTTCCTTTCCACATGTATCTGTTCCCATGGTTCAAATCAGAATCCTGTATGCTCCTGGGTCCAAGGTGGATACCTATCTTCCTCTCAGAAAGCTTAGCTCCCCTTTCTTTTAGCTCAGTGGTTGTCTCTACCTCATTTTCTCCACAATCCTTAGTCTGGTAGAGTTTTTGGCTTTTCTCATCCTGGTTACCAGATTCTATAAGGTGGGCTTCTACCAGCTGCTGAGATTCCATGGTATGGCAGTGTATATCTGACAGCTGAGGGGCTGGTTCTACACCTGGTGGCCCTGGTTCTTCCAATTCAAGTTCAATTTTTCCCTCTGCAGACATATCCCTATTAGCATTACTCTGGAAAGAGCTAGCAGTCCATACAGCCAAAGTGTCTGTCTTTGGGGTAATTGTTTCATAAGGTCTGCTTTGGCACAACCTTGTGAGAGGCTGTAGGAAACCATAGCTGCTGCCTCTGCTTTTTGAGTCTATGCGGTCTACAACTGACCATTTCCCTAGGGAAACCAGAGTTTTTGCAACGGGCTTTTCAGAGTTGCTGACTAAAGGAGCAGAAACCGAACTTCTAACTGGAGGCAACTCCTCTTTTGATGCACTGCTTTTTAAAGAAGTAGAAGAGGTTTCTGAACTTTCAGCTTTAGAGAGATTGCTATTTTCCCCATTGGCCAATGAACCACTACTCAGCTTAGTCTCAGGGGTTCCCTTTCCGCGACTACTGTAGAATATGTCATACAGGTCCTTAGCATTGGCTGTGGCTAAGCATGAATTTCGCTTTTCCAATTTTTTGGCTTGTTCACTAAATACACTTGAGAGGGGAGGTGGAGGACGTACTAACACAGAGAACAGGGTCTGGTCCCGGTCACTCTCACTCACCCCAGGAGCGGTCTCATCAGAAGGCATGGCAGCTGGCTGTGCTGAGGCCATAATGGCTACTGGCAACACTGGGTTCAAAATGTTAGGACCCAAGAAGCCAGGGCTGACAGTGTGAGATGCAGCTGAGTTTGGTTTTACTGGAGCCAAGACCACATTTACTTGAGTAGGAGATGCGGCAGTTGGGTGAGAGATAACCGGGGGTGGTGGAGGTGGTGGTGGAGGCGGTGGTGGTGGAGGTGGTAGTATTTGTTCAGGTATATGGGATGGCTCAGTCTTTTCTGCCAGTACCATTTTTTCCTCTGGAGACCCTTTTAGAATCACTTCTTCCCCTCCAAATGCTTTGGAGATGATATCGGGAGGCAAAAGGAGATCAGCTGAAGACTCTTTAACCACTGGTAGAGGCTTAGCAGTGGTTCCAGAGGACTTGATGGATAGAAAGGTGTTAAGAGGAGCGGGCTTGCTCACCGTGGCTGAACCTGACTTGCGGAGTACTGTGGATGGGATAGGCAGATTGGGTCGGATCTTAGTCTGGGTTGAAGTTGTCACAACAGGTGTCCAAGGACTAGTATGTGCAACAACAGTTTTCCCAGAGAGCTTGATTTTGATGGGTTTTGCCTTTCCAGCTTCAGCTTTGCTATCCTCTTTGTCCTTACTGCTTTCCACAGTCTCTTCCTTGGAAATACTTGAGGTCACCACTGAATTTTTTTCTTCCTCTTTTTCTGGCTTTTTCCAGCTGAATTTCCCAAAAGAGGAAGATAATGGTGATTCTTTCTTTACCTCTTCTTTTAACTGGAGTTTGATGCTAGGCCTCCTTCTATTTTCAGTCCTTTCAGGGGAGTCTCCATCCTCAGAAAGTTGATCTTCTAATTCCTCAGAGACCTTCTCATCCTCCTTTACTTCTTTCACAATCTTTGCCTTTTTTTCTTTCTTCTCTTCCTTCGGTTTTTCACTAAGTTTGCGCTTTAACTCACTCTGCCGTCGCCGTTCTGTCTCTAGAACTACAGCCAAGCCTGCCTGGCGGTCCAGATTCCGCCGCTCCTCATATAGTGGGTTTTCATCCACATATTTCTAGGAAGAGAAAAAGTAAAGGCTCAACAACTGGCCAAAATAATATATATATATATATATATATATATATATATATATATATATATATATATATATATATAAATCTTTGCCCTATCACTATCAGAATTCATTTAGTAGAAATCCCTAGAGCCATCTTCCTCAAAGATAAATGTGTAACAGGTCAGCATCTCTCCCTAGGATTGAGAACTTCCTAGTGCTTATATAGAATTTGAAGTGTTCAGTAACTTTTCTGGCTCTGAGATTGTTTGGCAAAGTCAAAAGGCTTACTGCAGAAAGAGGGAAACTCCGCAGGTTACTACAAAGACCAACCTTGTATTTCTCATTATGTTGGTGACCCTTCACATGTTGCTCTCCAGAAATTGGATCCCCCAAAAATTCCTCACAGAGCTGGCAGTAATATCCAGTGATGGGAATCAGAAACTCAGAACCTGGAAGAAGTAGAAGAAAGTCAAAAAAATAAGTCATTCTACCCAGGATGATAGCAACCAAAGGAAATCCCACTTCCCCTTTGCAGTAAAATGGTTAATGGTATACAGAACCTTACCTACCTACTTTTGAATTGGAAATAGCTTTTAGGTTAATCCCAATGGCATAGGTGTTCCAACTTAAACCTTGAACTCAGCACCTCTATACCTTCTACTACCTCGTAGGAACACTAACTGGTTAATTCAGAAGTTCCCTAAGCCAGATTCATTTCTGTTGTGGAGTCTCCTCAAATTCCAACTAGCTTCTTAGAAGATTTAAAACTATGCTCCCAAATAGTTAGCACAGCACCACTTGTGTGAGGACCTCTCATATTGGTATTAATTACTCAGGAATATATCTTCTATAGATGTAAAGGATGTGTAGAAGCAATGACTACTTATAAAGGTAAGAAACTGAGAAGCTTAAAGACAAAGAAATTTTCTACTTCTCAACTTACCCTCTAATAACAACTATTCAAATAATATTATTATTCTCAGTTGAAAAGGCAGTAAAATTACACCTCTCACTGTTGTTTTTTACCTGGATTTCAAAAAAATAAGATTTTGGTGCATAAGCTAGTGACAAAGTGATTTGGCTATATTTTAGTAGTATGCAGATGTTTAACATCTGTCAGGTTTTTGGCCTTGTGGATAGAGAACAATCTTGTCTCACAGATCTCTTTATTTCTTCATAACCTAGTACACTGCTCTACATACAGAAGGCATTCTTACAGTTTTGTTAAAAGAATGGTTATGTCTCACTCTATGCTGCTTCCTAGCACTTCAGTTCAGGAACACCTCTTCCTTGGCTGAATGTAAGAAAACCAACCACAAAGGAGAAAAGGAGACATACCTTTTGCAGGAACAGTAATCTTGTCAGTGCGTTTTACAGCATCTTGCTTGGCCTCACTGTGGGTCTTTGAAGCCCAAGGTCTGTTGTAAGGATCCAGTGTCTATTTGCAAGAGGCAGAGGCGCTCACACAACAGCACTACGAACTTAATGACCCACTTTTCTCACTTTTTTCCCCCATAACCAGGGAGGACAGAACTCCCCAGTTACCCACCCCCACCCACTCTGCCAACTGTTTAAACGGAAATCACCTGTGGAAAAGGTAAACATATGTTAGAGCAAGTACTAGCAATGGATAAAAATGAAACAAAAAAATCAGGTACTCAAGGAATCAAAAGAGGCAGAAGCCTCACTTACACTTGTTATGGTGTTTAGTTATAGGCAGGTCCCCTGGACTGAGCCCTGGGGATGATGTCTCCTTTGTTGTTATCTCTTGACTCTTCAGATTGGGGCTCCTGCCCATATGAGAATGTTTCATTTTCCAGCTTTGTAATGTAGATGGGGATACAGAAGTTTGAGGGGAAGGAGGGAAATAACTGAGGGCAAGATACCTACCTGTGTGTGCTTCTTATTGTGCATATGGGTGAAGAAGTCAAACATAGTCCCACAGATGGTGTTGCAGTCTTTGCACCAATGATTACCAGCATCATAATACTCATAAGCAGCAATGGGCTGATCAGATTGCTTAGCAGCTGGCCGGGGGGTCTCAGCATGCTTGGGGTTCTTGGTATGGGAATTTTCATTGTTTACCTTTGATTCCTAGAGCAGGGGAAGTATGCATTTAGAGAGAATTTAAGGTATTCTAGATGTGTCTTCTTGCAGAAAAAGCAAGTAGCTAACCACAATAACAGGAATGGGGCCATACAGCCATATTTCCAGTGCCTGAAGTTGAAGAAACTGAAGAAAATCCCATTAGAAGTCTGTCTGCAGGATTCAAACAGAATTAGATAGACTCCATACTGCTGTCTCATCATGAAGGTTAAGTCATATTAGTAATATACTTATATATCCTAAAATATCTCTGGAATACTCAAGATTATGGAATTACTTCCTCTGGGAAGGGGAAATGGAGAACAAGGATAGATAAAAGTCTTTCTACTATATACCCTTTTAAATGTTGAATATATAATCTATGCAACTAAATACATTAAACTTAAAAATCATAATGACAAGTAGGGGGAGAGGCAAACCTAACTGACTTAAGCAAATGTAGAAAGTAGATAATAGTGATATGCATCTTGGTATGGAAAACTGGAGAGCAGCACTGGTACTGTACATAGATTTAAGCAGAAATCATCTACATGGGATAACTTAAAAGGATATGGGTATAATTTTTCTAACTGCCTAAAAGACTATAACTAGCATTCAATACCTTTGAGTTACTATGATTCCTCTTTTAAAACATACCAACTCCCTAACATTATTATCAATAATAAAATACTTTGGGCCTCCCTGGTGGCACGAGGAGTTAAGTCTCAGCGTATGAAGCTATCGGCAGCAATTGCAGCACGAGTTCGATCCCTGGCCAGGAAGCTTCCCACATGGCACAGCAGACCTCTCCTGTCTTGCCTGCTGCTCCCCTCAGCAGTGTATTTCAGTCAATCCGGCTGTTCTGCTCCCCACTCTGTCTCTGGTGAATCTTCTCACCCTCCCCCCACACCTCTGGCCTAACCCCAGTTCTTGTGTACATAAATAAATCTTAAAGAAATAATAATAAAATACTTTAAGGGAAACAACTAGGACTTCAGATAATCTTTCAAATAATCTTTCCCTAGTAGAATCCTATTCAAAAGTCATGAAAGAGATCACACTGAGCAGGTAAGTGATAGCATTCATACACTACTGGTGAGAGTATTACCTGGCACTTTCTTTCCAGAAGATAACCTAGGAATGTATATTACATACATCAATATTCTTTATACCATTTGACCAAGCAATGCTACTCCTTGATATTTATCCTAAAGAAATTACTATGTCAAAAAAGATATATAAATAGGTACAGGATAATAAATTTCATCTTACCCAAAGACTTTTCCTTTACTATCTATATCCATCATCCTGTTTTCTTTTTTTAGGTATTTGTCATTCTACTTAAAACACACTTGTTTATTTTATTGTCTACCATCTCCTATTTCATGAGAATAAGGACATTGCTATACTTCCTATATCTAGAATAGTGCCTGGTACTTCCTTGGAGATTAATAAATATTTATTAAATGAGTTTGTGAGCAGAAAAAAGAGTTTCTGAAATACTGTGCTCCAAGGTATTAATAATAGTTGTCTCTCGGTAGTTAGAATTGAGGGAGTGTGTGTGTGTGTGTGTGTGTGTGTGTGTGTGTGTGTGTGTGAGAGAGAGAGAGTGTGTGAGTGTGTGTGTGTGTGTGTGTGTATTTATGAAATAAATACAAACCAACAATGCATTTTAAAGAGATGCAAGAGGAAAAATACCAAGGACAGGTAGGAAAAGGAGGCTGTAGACACAATGTCCTTACTGTTGAAATGAAAACCAAATTTCAACATATCCTTGTTAGTTCAGAGAATGTGAAGATTTGTTCATATCAAGATGATAGATTATCAAGGATTTGGTACATAAATGGTAATTTGTAAGTTAAGTAGAAAGAACTGGAACTTTCAAACTCTTCTCCATTCAAGGTACTGAATTCAAAGACCGTAATAGAAAGACAGTAGTCCTTTGTGCTTGAGATGAATGCTCCCAGGAAGACATGGAAAATTTAGAGCTTGGTTGATAAAGAATATGCTCTTCTCTATATCACCTCATAGGTCCCAACATTAACTGAGCATCTACTATATGCTAGACATAATAATGCTATGGTGGGGCCTCCTTGGTGGTGAAAGGGGTTAAGTTTCAGCACTATTAAGCTAACCCAGCCACTGCAGCATGAGTTCAAACCCTGGCCAGGGAGCTAACCGATATGGTGCAGCAGAACTCTCCTGTCTCGCCCACTGCTCCCCTCAGCAGTGCATCTCAGTAGATCTGCCTGTTCTGCTCCCCACTCTGTCTCTGGTGAATCCTCTCACCACACCTCTGGCCTATACCCTAGTTCTTGCATAAGTAAATAAAACAAATCTTAAAAAAAAAAAGATGCTATGGGAACCATGAAGTTTAAGTTATACTCTTTTATTTTCAAAAAGCTCTCAGTGGAAAGACATGAATAAGAATAGCCATTATCTTAATCATGTCTTAAATTATGAAAATGAAATCAGTCTTATAAAGAAACAAAACGTGGGCCTCCCTGGTTGCCTAGGGGTTATGTCTCAGTGATTTCGATTCTGGCCAGGGTGCTGGCCCACATGGCACAGCAGACCTCTCCTGTCTCACCCGCTGCTCCCCTGAGCAGTGTATTTCAGTGGATCTGCCTGTTCTACTCCCCACTCTGTCACTGATGAATCTTATCACCACCTCCCCATGCCCCACACCTCTGACCTACACCCCAGTTCTTCTATGCAAAAATAAATAAATCTTAAAAAAAAAACCCAAAACAACAACAAAGTGACATACTGTGGGAGAGCAAAAGAAAAGATAACTAAATCTGGTGGAATGCCTGGAATTTTTCATGGAGGAGATAGTATTCAGGTTGGACCTTAGTGGTTGACCAGGGTTTAGAGAAAGATTACTCTAGGCTAACAGGATTATTAAGGCAAACATCAAAGAGGTGTAATAGTATTCTGCACATCTGGGAAAAATGCAAGCATTTAAAGGTGGTAGGAGTAACAGATGTATCAATAGTATAATCTATTTTTTTTTCTTTTACGATTTATTTTTATTTATTTGTGCATACAAGAACTGGGGTGTAGGCCAGAGGTGCAGGGGGTGAAAGGACTCACTAAGAAAGAGAGGGGAGCAGAACAGGCAGATCTATTAAGATAAAATGTGGGTGAGATAGGAGAGGTCTGCAGCGCGATGTGGGGTAGCTCCCTGGCCAGGGATCGAACTCATGCCAGGGATCAAATGCAATGCTGCAGTGGCATGCTGCAGTGGCTGGGGATAGCTTGATAGCACTAAGACTTTAACCCCTGCGCCACCAGGGAGGCCCTATAACCTATTTCTTGAGCACTACTCATTTACTAAGTGCCAGTCACTAAGCTAGGGATTGAGGATTATATTGGAGAATGAAACAGATATCACCCTTGATCCCTAGAATCTTAAAATTAAATTGGGGGAGGGCCTCCTTGGTGGTGCAAGGGGTTAAGTCTCAGCCTATGAAGCTAGCCACAGTCGCTACATGAGTTTGATCCCTGGCCAGGCAGCTTCCCACATGGTGCAGCAGACCTCTCCTGCCTCACCTGCTGCTCCCCTCAGCAGTGTATTTCAGTCAATCTGCCTGTTCTGTGCCCCACTCTGTCCCTGGTGAATCCCCTCAACCCCCCAACACCTCTGACCTACACCCCAGCTCTTGTATGCATAAATAAATCTTTTTTTAAAAAATCTAATGGGGGAACACCTGAAATTATATAACTACAAATACTATAAGTACTCAGAAGGAAAATTACAAAGTTTTATGAGAACATGTGTCAGGAAAATTTAACACTCTGGGAAATCAAGAAAGGAGTCGGGAAAGTAATTTAAACCACAATCCAAAGAATGAATAGGAGTTCATTACAAGAGGGGATAAGGAAAGAGTGAGGTTTACATGGTTACCAGAGAGAAAAGAAGATGCAAAGGCATTAGAGGGGATAACTTACTTGGGGAATGAAAAGGCCAGTAATAAAATTATAGTAAGAAAGGGGTTAAGGAGGCTCAAGAGGTATATGGAGTCTCACAATCACTGACTATAATGTAGAGAAAAGATTAAGAGTGTGGCAATACAATAAGAATTGAAAGTGGCTTGAATCTGGGTGTTAATCTGTTAGCAGATTAACAGATGGCATCCAGTTGTGCCATCTGAGATGGGCACAACTGAGTTTTACTTTGGAGGAGGAACTGGCAGATTTGTAACTGATTTGGCATGGAGGGAGAGGGAAGCACTAAGAATACTTTTTACGTTGTTGGCATAAAAACTATTGGTGCCATTCATTGCGATGGAGGAAGAGTTAGGGGTGGCTTGAGCATAACAATTAGTTTAGTTTATGTTGACTTTGAGGTCACAATTGTTATGAGATGATTTCCAAATTGTGGCTAATGTGTTGGATACTTAAGTTTAGAAAAATCATTTGAGGGCCTCCCTGGTGGCACAGCGGTTGAGTGCTGCGCTGTGGAGCTGTCGGCAGCGCGCAATGCGAGTTTGACACCCCGCCAGGGAGAATCCCACATGGTGAGGCAGACCTCTCCTGCCTCGCCGGCTGCTCCCCTCAGCAGTGTATTTCTGATCTGCCTGTTCTGCTCCCCTCTCTGTCTCTGGTGAACCCTCTCGCCGCCCCACACCTCTGGCCTGTACCCCAGCTTGTATGTATAAATAAATAAATCTTTAAAAAAAAGAAAAAAGAAAAATCGTTTGAGCCAGAAAATAAAACTGAATGTTGTCAGCATGTTAATTCATTATAGTAGTGGGTGAAATCACCTAAAGAGTAAGCAGATTTCCAGAGAACTGGGCTAGGGTTGAGCCCTAAAGGACTAAAATATTTAAACTTTAAAGATCAGGTACAGAGGAAAAGGGCATCCAAGGAGTCTAAGCAGTATCAGTCAACACACGAGGAGAAAAAGAAGTATGATAGAAGCCAAGGTAAGAAAGAATTTGAAAAGACAGTGGGCCCCTTTATCAAATACTGATTTGAGAACTGAAATGTAATCACTGGTTTTAGGAACAGGTTAGTGACCTTGCTGCTAAATAGGAATCTTCAAAGTGGTATATACAAATTGTGAGACTAGAAGCCATAATGGAGTAGGTTAAAGAGTAAATGTAGAACAGGAACATGGAGGGCACTAAATGAACATCGAGGATTTGGATTCTACTGTGCAGCAAAGGGGGACTATTAAAATTCTGAAGGGAAGTTCCATAATCTGATCTCTGCCTTAAGAAAACAAGAGTAAGAACAGATTGGAAAAAGAAGCTAAGAAAATGGTTAGTTAGAAAGTTTCAGAAGAATCAGTGGAAATAAAAGGTATCACAGAAATGGAAAAGTTGTGGCCCTCCCTGGTGGCACAATGGATTAGGACTCAGCACTGTGAAGTTATCCGCAGCCACTGCAGCACGAGTTCCATCCCCAGCCAGGAAGCTTCCCACATGGTGCAGCAGACCTCTCCTGTCTCGCCTGCTGCTTCCCTTAGCAGTGTACTTCAGTAGATCCACCTGTTCTGCTCCCCACTCTGTCACTGGTGAATCCTCTTACCACCCCACATCTCTGGCCTACACAGCAGTTCTTGCATAACAAACAAATCTTTAAGAATATGCAAAAGTTGTTACCTTGTTGTTGGAACAGGACAACACTTTTTCTGGGCTCTTAGATTTTTCTGCTTTCCCAGGCTTCTCTGTAGGTTCTTTGCTGTCATTTGATGACTTCTGTGATTTATCCAAAATGTTAATCCCCAGAATCTGAGCTACTTTGTCCAGTTCAGATTGTTTCTTTTCTGCCTCTTCTGCTTCTTGTCTAAGTTCTGCAATGTCCTTCATAATGTTGTCCTGAAGCCGACTCACCTCCACCAGGAGTGGGTCTTTGTGGCCATCTTTTTCCCGTCGTTTCTTCCGCAGCATTTCTCCTGAGTATTCAAATGGCAACAAAAAGAAACACAAAGAAAGTTAAACACAAAGAACAACTTATTTTTAAACCATAAATAGTAATCTCTTAAGACTTTATGGTCACAGACTCTTTCTAAGAGCTAGTTAGACTCTTCCTTCACATGGACTGGTTTAGGTGAAGCTTCTATGGAATTAAAGGATGTGTAGGGTTATTAGCTAAGTATCCATGGACAGTTTTTGAGTTCCACTAACTCCCAAAACAGCATATACAAGGTTGTATATGTGTCCTCCAAAAGGTTAATAACTGTAAATATGAATTTAGTGGATGTCTGTTCTTTAGAGTACCAAAGAATTATTCAGAGGGTGAAAAACATTCATTCACATACTTGACTTTATCTGACTTAAGGACATTTCACCAACTCCTACACCGAGTTTTAGGTTTTGTATCAGGCTCATCTAATATTATCTCCTATTCCAAACTTCAGCTTTCATGAATTAATGAGGATTAATCACACGATTAATCCTCATCTCTAAAGATTCCAAACCCAGGGAGAAGAAATTTTCCCCCACTCTCTTTTCTTCCATGCTATCATCAACCTTCAGTATTTAGCTTTGTTACAGTCTTTTCTCATTATATATGTGAATTCCTGAAAGGAAAGATGAAGAATGGGATCAAAAGAGGCATTGTGGAACATCTTTTCACACCAAAAAGAAAGTACTCTAAAGATGACAGGAACATATCAAAAGGACAAAGAATCAACTTTGAAGGACTGACCAAATCTAGGACAATATGAGCTTGAAAATAAAAGATGACAATAAAATACATCCTCCTGAATGAAAAATCCATGAATATACACCAATATAAATAGATAAATAAATGGGAGAAAAGGAGATAGTAGAAAGTTCCTCCTTACATAAAGTCAACAAGGTAAAAGTGATAATAAAATTGGAAAATTAAGGGCCTCCCTGGTGGCACAAGGGGTTAAGTCATAGCACTGTGAAGCAATCCAGAGCCACTGTAGCACGAGTTCGATCCCCAGCCAGGGAGCTTCCTACAAGGTGTAGCAGACCTCTCCTGACTCTCCCACTGCTCCCCTCAGCAGTGTATCTCAGTTAATCTGCCTGTTCTGCTCCCCACTCTGTCTCTGGTGAATCCTCTCACCCTCCCTCCAGACCTCTGGCCTACACCCCAGTTCTTGTATGCAGAAATAAAGAAATCTTTAAAAACTAAATAAAATAAAATTGGAAAAATTTTTTTTTTTTAAAGATTTATTTTTTATTTATACATACAAGTTGGGGTACAGGCCAGAGGCGTGGGGCGGCGAGAGGGTTCACCAGAGACAGAGTGGGTAGCAGAACAGGCAGATCAGAAATACACTGCTGAGGGCAGCAGCGGGCGAGGCAGGAGAGGTCTGCCCCACCATGTGGGATTCTCCCCGGCCGGGCGTCGAACTCGCGTTGCCGCTGCCGACAGCTCCACAGCGCAGTGCGTAACCGCTGCGCCACCGGGGAGGCCCCAAAATTGGAAAATTTTTGTTTAACAACCATCATACAACCATCATACTAATAGCTGATAGGCAAGATACACTGGTGAAAGCTAAAATCACAGTCAGAAGTTTGAGGAGTGATGAGTTATTTACATAGTCTCATTGTATCTCCTTTAAGATACTTATTAAAAAAAAGTAAAAAAGTAACTTTAGGGCCTGCCTGGTGGCACAACTGGTTAAGTCTCAGCACTACGAAGCTACCCAGAGGCAAGGCAGCAGGAGTTTGATCCCCAGCCAGGGAGATTTCCTCATGGCGCAGATCTCTCCTGCCTCCTCTGCTGCTCCCCTCAGCACTGTACTTCAGTTGATCTGCCTATTCTGCTCCCCGCTCTGTCTCTGGTGAATCTTCTCACCACCCCACACCTCTGGCCAATACCCCAGCTTGTATGCATAAATAAAGAAATCTTAAAAAAAGAAAGATACTTATCAATTAAAAAAAGGTAAAAAAGCAACTTTAGGGCCTCCCTGGTGGCACCACAGGTTAAATCTCAGCACTATGAAGCTGTCAGCAGCCACTGCAGCATGAGTTCAGTTCAATCCTCAGCCAGGGAGCCAATCCACATGGCTCTGTCTCTGGTGAATCCTCCCACTCCCCACACCTCTGGCCTATACCTTGCTTTTTTTTTTTTTTTTTTTTTTTTAAAGATTTATTTATTTATGCATACAAGCTGGGGTATCGGCCAGAGGCGTGGGGTGGTAAGAGGGTTCACCAGAGACAGAGTGGGGAACAGAACAGGCAGATCGAGGGAAATTCACTGCTGAGGGGAGCAGCGGGCGAGGCTGGAGAGGTTTGCTGCACGCACCATGTGGGAATCTCCCCGGCAGGGCCTCCAACCTGCGTCTCCGCTGCTGCTGCTCACGACAGCTCCACAGTGCAGCGCTTAACTGCTGAGCCACCAGGGAGGCCCATACCCTAGCTCTTGTATGCATAAAAAAATAAATATCAAAAATTTCTTAAAAAAAAAAAGAACAGGGCCTTCCTGGTGGCGCAGCGGTTGGGCGCTGTGCTGTGGAGCTGTTGGCAGCCCGTGATGCGAGTTCGATGCCCAGCCAGGGAGGTTCCCACGTGGTGCGGCAGACCTCTCCTGCCTCGCCCGCTGCACCCCGCAGCGGTGTGTTTCTGATCTGCCTGTTCTGCTCCCTACTCTGTTTCTGGTGAACCCTCTCGCTGCCTGGCACCTCTGGCCTGTACCCCAGCTTATATGTATAATTAAATAAATCTTTAAAAAAAAAAAAAAAAAAAAAAAGAAAAAAATTCAAAATATACTTTCCATGGAATTCATATTGCTTTGGCACCATTGTAAAGCTGAAAAATTAAGTTAAAACATTAAGTCAGAAACCATCTATAATAAAATGCTAAGAACTGTGAAGAATATCTGACAATTCGGGCCTCCCTGGTGGCACAACAGGTTGAGTGCAGCACTATGAAGCTATCCAGAGCCACTGCAGCACAAGTTCGATACAAAGCCAGGGAGATTCTGACATGGCACAGCAGACCTCTCCTACCTCGCCCGCTGCTCCCTTCAGCACTGTACTTCAGTCGATCTGCCTGTTCTGCTCCCCACTCTGTCTCTGGTGAATCCTCTCACTTCCCACACCTCTGGCCTACAGCCCAACTTGTATGCATAAATAAATAAATCTTTGAAAAAAAAAAACCTGACAATTCTTTTCACTATTACTGCAATTTTTCTGTCTCTGTCAAAAAAAAGTTGAAGTGAGGCTTCCAGTCACCAAACTTGTCTAAGGATCCCCAAAGGTCTCAATTTGATCTCCTACTCATGCAAAGGAGTGACTGATACCTTGCTGCTTGTGAAGTCGCTCCAACTCAGTTCTGAGATAATACATCTTCTTCTGGCGAGCTTCCCGGTCACTCTTTAGTTTTTCCCTTTCTTCAATAACCTGAAAAGTACAGAACAGTAAGAGTTCTCCAGTTCCTAATATTCTTCCTTTTCTTCTGCTCTCTTCCCTAATCCCTCATGCTAGATAAAATCTGAATGCAAAGATTCAAATGCCTGAACAGAGTCTCTCACTTGTCAAGGCAACATTCATGTCAATCTAAGTTCCAGAATAGAATTACTTTTTTAAAAAGATCTATTTTTATTTATTTATGCATAGAAGAACTAGGGTGTAGGGCAGAGGTGCACGGGTGGGCGGGGGGGTAGGGGATTTACCAGAGACAGAGTGGGGAGCAGAACAGGTGGATCTACTGAAATACACTGCTGAGAACAGCAGGCAAGACAGGAGAGGTCTGCTGCACCATGTGGGTTAGCTCCCTGGCTGGAGATCTAACTCATGCTGCAGTGGCTGCTGACAGCTGGACAGAGCTGAGACTTAACTCCTTGAGCCACCAGGGAGGCCCCAGAATAGAGTTATTCTTTACAAGCTACATTGTCCAGAAAGTATTATATTATGCAGGAAGCATTATACTATTAATATTAGCCTAAAGCTTCTGATAGGCACCCTTTATAAAGGACATTTATTCAGCATCATGATTGGATAATTACATTTAGTAATCAAGAGCATGAGTACAAAAAAAAAAATCTACATTAAAATGCTTTGTTGGGGGCCTCCCTTGTGGTGCAATGGGTTAAGTCACAGCACTGTGAAGCTTTCCAGGCCACTGCAGCACAAGTTCGATCCCCAGCCAGGAAGCTTCCCACATTGTGTTGCAGACCTCGCCTGTCTTGCCTGCTGCTCCCCTCAGCAGTGTAATTCAGTCAATCCACCTGTTCTGCTCCCCACTATGTCTCTGAATCCTCTCACCCCCCCTCAACACCTTTAGCCTACACCCCAGTTCTTCTATGCACAAATAAATAAATCTTTAAAAAATAAAATAAAAAGAATAAACTAAGAATAAATTAAATTAATTCTCCACTTCTTCCTTTTCTCTTCAGGTCTAGTTATTAGCAAACCAAAATGTGTACCTGTCATTTTTTTTCCTAAACAAAGTAAGTTATTAAAGAACTTTGAAATAAAAAAATTTTAATTTTTTATTTGAAAATCTATTCTGTATTTCCCATCACTTCCTAATTTTCTCATACTGCTCTAAAACATCTTGTATTATTATATCTTTACCTCAGCCACTGCTCCCTTTCTATGGCCTGGGAACCCAGTGAATCTTGAATATATAAAAACTGCCTTATAAAAAACTGTCATAGGGCCTCCCTGGTGGCGCAATGGGTGAAGTGTCAGCACTATAAAGCCATCCGGAGCCACTGCAGCACGAGTTCGATCCCCGGCCAGGGAGCTTCCCACATGGCACAGCAGACCTCTCCTGTCTCACCCGCTGCTACTCTCAGCAATTTAATTCAGTAGATCCAACTGTTGTGTTTCCCACCCTGCCTCTGGTGAATCCTCTCACCACCCCACACTTCTGGCCTACATCCCAGTTCTTGTATGCATAAATAAATATTTTTTTAATTGTCATAAAAGTATGTTGCTATTCCTGGACTCTAAGATAAATAAGAATAAGCAAAGGTTATTTCTTGGCATGTTTTAATTACCAAGCAAGAGCTAGTTCTTAGTTTTTAACCCCCATTATCACTAAAACTCATTGGGCTAAAACAGATGTACTGATTTGCCGTCACTCAACACAATCATGGTTCCCCACCACCTGATGAGGTCATATTAAAAACTTCAAGCTCTCAGTTCCTACACATAGTGTTCTAAGACCCTTAATCTAGATCAAGAAAGAAACAAAAGAGGGGCCTCCCTGGTGGTACAAGGGGCTAAGTCTCAGCACTATGAAGCTATCAGCAGTCACTGCAGCACGAATTCAATCCCCAGCCAGGGAGCTAACCCACATGGTGCAGCAGACCTCTCCTGTCTCTCCCGCTGCTCCCCTCAACAGCGTATTTCAGTTGACTCACCTGTTCTGCCTCCACTCTGTCTCTGGTGTATCCTCTCAACCCCGCACACCTCTGGCCTACACCCAGCTCTTGTATGCATAAATAGATAAATCTTCAAAAAAAAAAACACTTAAAGTAAAAGGGGCTTACACACTTTAAGCTCCTTCTAACGACAAATAGAAATTTATGTTAAAATAGAAGACTTAGGAGATAAGATACCAAAAGGTAATATTCACCTTCTGTTTCTGGGAAGCACGGTTCTTCTCATCAGAGATTTTCTCCGGATTATATCTTATGAGTGATGGGATAGACACCTGGACAGGCACTTGGACAGAAGGAACTATTCCTAGCACTGACGACTCCTGTTTGGATTTATCAGGAGTCACAGTGGGGATCACACGGAGATTGGGACGGCTACGAGTAGTTTGTTTGGTGACTGGCATCACCCTGTGTGGTTCAGAGAGAGGGAGGTTTGATGGTTGAGAGGTGGGGTACAAGGGCCACCGTGAGGCTGCATATGCCATGTAGTGCCTGTAGGCATCAAAAGAGGCAGAGGGAATGGCAGATCCCTGGTAGTTTGGAGGTATACGAGCTGCAGCAAACTGAGAGGCCCTTGGCATATGAAACTGAGATAAAGAAGCAGGGTGTGGAAGTCTAACTGGGGTAGATGCAGTTGATGGCAACATACACCTAACTGCAACAGATGACTGAAATCCACTGCCAACCACATCTGGTCCTGCAAAATGACCCACTGGATGATCAGACTTTAGGAATGGTGGACTTTTTGTGAGAAGATAAGGATCCACTGGGGAGACTGGGTGTGAATGGGACACTTCCGGGGAATGAGTATTGCTATGGTGTGCCTCCCGGCTCTCCAGTCTGTGAGGATTGGAAGAGCATTGATCAGCTGAGAATCGATGGTCAACTGAAGAACAGCGTTCAGCTGAAAAGTGGCGGTCAGCTGAAGAATGGCGATCAGATGAAGAGCGTGATGGCTTCTTGCCATGAAGTCGTTCTTGGGTGCGTACAGCCAGTTTACTAATCTCTGCTACACCAATATCCAGCCCTATGGTCTTGAGCAAATCATGAATCTTGGCATATTCTGGATTAGTCTCTTCTCTAGATTCTAGCTTTATATCTGGAATTGGAGCGGGCAGGCAGTTTGCTTTATGCCTCACAACTTCACTTTCAGAGACTCCAAGGGACTTTGGTGGAGATTCTGCCTTTAAATCCTCTTCTTCATCCCCATAAAGAAATTTCTCCTCATCTTCAATGTCTGGAAAACTACGTCGCCTTTTTTCTTGCGTACTGGTAGAATCTGCCAACATACTCAGAATACGAGAAAATCCACTGCCATCCTGGCTAGCTCTCTCATGGGGCAGCAAAAAGTCTGAATGGAGCTCAGGACCATCAGCCTTCATATCCAGTTTCTCATTGTGGCACAGGAAACTTCCAAACTTTTCTCTAAGAGGACTACTGTCTTTGGGGAGCCCAGGAAGGGGACCCCATTGGTACGGATTGCATGAAGTTTCCTTCAAGGACGAGTCTACTATAGTTCCCTTGTCTTCAATCTCTGAGGCAAAAGCAGCAATAGCACCACTTAGTGGAAGGGATGAGTGTGCAGAGTACAGAGGGTGATCCTGGCTGGAACTGGCACTGCTGGAAAAACTCTCAAGCTGAAAAGACAAACATTCCTAATTTAGCCTTTATACAGAATCTCAGAAAAATACCAATGAGATAAATACTTTATAATCTCTTGAATTAGTAGAAAAATAAAGAATTGATTAAAGGACAGCATGTCCTTACTCAGGTTCAGGATTTAGGTACTCATCTCTACAGATGTTCCTGCTAGCAGGAGAAATAAGGCAGACTGGGTAAAATCCTTACTTTTGCCAATTTATTGTAATCTTTATCAAGGAAACTGAATTCAATGGTTTAAAGATGCCCCAAGCTTGTTCTCTTTTATATGAATCGCCAGAAGAAAACCATTAAAAGCCGAGCTGCTCTGGTTTAAGCAGGGACGGGAAATTCTGAAATATTAATTGATCAGAGGCCTCCCTGGTGGCCCAAGGAATAAGTCTCAGCACCATGAAGCTATCGCCAGCCACTGCGGCATGAGTTCAATCCCCAGCGAGGGAGCTTCCCACATGGCGCAGCAGACCTTTCCTGCCTCGCCTGTTGCTCCCCTCAGCAGTGATTTCAGTCGATCTGCCTGTTCTGCTCCCCACTCTGTCTCCGGTGAATCCTTTCACTCCCCTGCACCTCTGTCCTGCACCCCAGCTTGTATGCATAAATAAATAAATCTTTGAAAAAATAAAAAGACACACAGCAGAGACCTGCAGGGAAGGCTCCACATCCACCTCAACCCGCTTCTTCAGAATGGACTTCTTGGGCATCACAGATATTTCCTCAGGTCGGTGTAAAGAAAATGCTGGCTCCGAGGCAGGGAGGACACCTGACAATCCAGGGATGGGGCAGTTGGTGCTACCACCATCAACTTCCGCCAGCTCCTGACTCAAGCTCCTACTTCGTTCCTCCTCTTCCTCTCTTTTTCTCCTGGCAAGGTCCAATTCTCGAAACTCCGGGTCCAGAAACCTAGGGCTCGGGCTTCGTCTACGCTGTCGATAGTTGCGCATCCCTGACGGGTAGCTCAGGTATTCATCTCCCTTGCTGTGTACCTTCTCGGTGTCATGGTAACGGGGCCGCTTGGCCTCCCGGCTCCTCTCCTCAGGTCGGAGACAATAGGAGCCTTTCAGTTTCTCTCGATTTCGTTCTGCTCCCCGCAACAGCTCATCGTGACAACTGATATGAGGACGATAGTCAGAGTGATGCCCGAAAGCCTCTCTTGTTCGGTAGTCCTCATCAAGCTGTCCCAAGAAGGGACTGAGAGGTCCCTCC
The DNA here is from genome assembly GCA_004024925.1 of Scalopus aquaticus. Classification (NCBI taxonomy): domain Eukaryota; kingdom Metazoa; phylum Chordata; class Mammalia; order Eulipotyphla; family Talpidae; genus Scalopus; species Scalopus aquaticus. Next base: position 101,468 of record PVIJ01005087.1, read on the forward strand.
TCCTGGGAAATACAGCGTTCGAGACCTCGAGAACACTGGGAGCTTCGCGTGAAGACAGAATCATCAGTCAGGTCGTCCCTGAGGAGAGAGAGACAAGCACCACTAAATGTAAGAGATGTGAAAACAGCAAGACCAGACAGGCTAAGAGACTGAAAGCTGGAAACAAAGCAGCAGAATACAATCTTAGGGCAAGAGATGCTGAGCCTGGAGCCCAAGAACAAACCTCGTGTAGATGGGGCATCTCCCTTTCCCCGGGGCACAGCAGCTTCAGTCTCTAAGAAGGGGACTTACTACAGATCTACCCAGAGGACTTCCTAAGCACACCTCTTTGACCAGACACTGTGGGTGCAGAGTATACCAGGAGCTGTGACAACACCACTAACACTACAAAGAGCCCCAGGCTACACAATTCCACCCTAGCTAAGTCCTAGCTCTTTGCTACTAGCAGCACTGGTATTACCAGGAAACTTGTTAGATATGTTGATGCTCAGTAGCCACTTTGGCTTTTTAGACTCCAACAAATGGCTTCTCTGTTTATTTATCCTGGATTTCCTACTTCTGGGACTAAGTTAGCAGAACATCAAAGAGTTGCCTTTTGTTACCACCGTCCAGCAATGCCTGTCTTCCAAGTTTGAGACCTGGCAACATGGTTGAAGAACTTGATGAAAGACCATGCAGCATCAACTTTATCACGTCCTCTGTAACAAATGCCAGCTGTGGGAATCCAGGTTCAAGTTACTCATCTTCTCCCCAAGAATCAGGAGGATTTTAAGGTCTTGATGGAGTAGGGAATAACAAAGAATGAGAATGAACCAAGAATCTCTGAAATCAAACACAAGCAGAGTAAAACATTTTACTCTGTAGGTTTCTCACAGCTGATTGCAGGGAAGAATGGATGAGTTCAGTCACTCCATAAGCATCAACCACAAAGTCTCAGATCATATTCCTGTAGGGAAAAAACAGGCTCAATAGCAGTAGCAACTTTCCTACCTCTCCTTCCCCAGAGAGAACTTGCCACAGTAGGAGTGAGCCCCAAGAAGGGTACCATCTAAGGAGCCCAGAATAATCCATGTCAGACTCTCTCTGAAAGCCTTGGTGAAGTCCAACTCTTTTCTAAAATAAGACTATTTTAAAAAAATGATTGTAGGATATGGGTGAAAGGTAAATGGAGTTCACTGTACTAGTCTCCACTATTTTGTTTACAAATTATAATAAACAAGTTTAAAAAGCACATGACAACACCAAGTCCACAGAAATGTTTGCACATCAATGATCAGAGCAACTTTATTCATCAGAGTCAAAAAGGAAATTCAACACATCCATTTATCCACTCATCACTGACACAAATGCCATGAAATATTACTGTCAATAAACATGAATGAATTTTTAATTATGCTCAATAAAGAGGAATATGTCACAAAGGTCCATATATTGTATAATTCTATTGACATGAAGTGCTCAGAGTAGGCAAATCTACGCAGAGAGTACTGGTGCTAGCTGGAGCAGGGGATTGGACAACAGCAACAGAAAGAAGTGTTCAGGGTTTCTCCTCTAAGGGTAAAGAAAAAAATGCTCTAACTGAATGGAGGAGGAAGCACAACCTTAAAAACACACCACAAGTTCCTGATCTGTATATTTTAAATAGGAGAATTGTAAGTACATGAATTCAGTGCAGATTAAAAAGCTGCAAAGAAATGTTGACTATAAAGGAAAAAAAGTATGCCAAGAGCCCTAACTTCCCGTTCCTTTCCTCTGCTGATTTCCCAGCAAGCCCCAACAATGGAATTTACTTCTGTCTTTCTCCTAAGGCAAATGGCATGTGAAAAATGTCCTACACCTTCAATCTTTTCCAAGGAAGGAGTTAGAAGGTAAGAATTCCATGAATGAAAGTGTAATGTACAGAGAATATTTTGACTACAAGGCAAATCCACATCCAACCTACCAGTCTTTAGGAGCCAAGTGTTTTTACACCACTTGTTCATGCCCCTTTCTTAAAAAGAGTAAGTTATAGGGTGGCACAAGGGTTAAAATCTCAGCGCTATCATTGTGGCCTGAGTTTGAGCTCAATCCTAGCCAGGGAGCTAATCTACATGTTGCAGCAGACCTCGCCTATCTCGCCCGCTATTCCCCAGTGGTGTATTTCAGCAGACCTGCCTGTTCTGCTCCCCACTCTTTCTCTGGTAAATCCTCTCACACCCTATACCTCTAACCTCTGACCTACACCCCAGTTCTTGTATGCATAAATAAATTTAAAAAAATAAATCTTAAAGAAAAAAAAGAAGAAGTTATAGTCCTAAACAGAAGGCTTGTGACAAGGTGAGGTCAATGCCAACCCCTAGCACTTGGCTATATACCCCAAATCTCATCTAAAATCTAACAGAGTCAATCAAGGAAGAGAAAGATACCAGGTCTCAGGGAAAGATAAACAAACACACACCTAGCTACAAAGGGTGTAGCTAAGACTGGACTCACTGTCACAAGACATCGAGAGAAGCCAACTGTCCTGTGGTCTGGTTTTAGTGCACAGGAATTAGCCACACAAACCCTATGTAGGAAGAAAGCAGGAGACAAAAAGTCCACAAAGAATGGCCTAGCACCTCCTTTTAAAACCTTAATCTCACTTTCTCTAATACAGACTCTTCTGAAATACATGATTCTAGAAGACTACTACCCCAAACTCCCTAAAAAGAAGACTTTAATTTTTTAACTTATAACCTACTTGGCTATTTGAAACACACATGCAAAACAGACAACTGGCCGCTGAAAGCACACACGGAAAGGGGACGTGACACCCTAGGCCTCACAAGAGGAAATCCTAGTTACCTCAAAACCTGATAAAGGAAGGAAGAGAATCACATCATGCACCGCATTCAGTCATCTCCCAAAATAAAAGCAGAAGACCTAGGGCTGTGTCTGATTGATATTGTCACACACCTTGAAGCCCACCTAGCTTCATTTCATAAGTCAGTGTTAAATGACAAAGGACTGTCCTGCCTTAATTCACTGGACAGGTCTGGAGTTTTGAATAAACCAGTGGCAGTACTGGTCTCTCTCAGCAGTCCTCACCTTCCTGCTAATGCTATGCACAGACACTGTCACTTTGAAAGAACATTACTGACTCATTGTTCCTAGTGATCATTAGTGAAAACTCCCGATGCCATACCAAGACCATGACACAATTTTCAGCTCTCAGAATGCATATATTTCCCACACACCCACATTTAATTTTTACACTTGTGAGGTGAAAACAACTAATGTGACTTCCCATAGTTTCTAGTACATGAAATCACATTTAATAAGCTGTAGAATGTATCGGGCCTTTCTCAGCACTCAATAGTTATATTGGAAAACTGAACTTAAACTTTTTTAAGGTTTATTTATTTATGCATACAAGAGCTGGGGTGTAGGCCAGAGGTATGAGGGGGGCGGTGTGTGTGAGAGGATTCACCAGAGACAGAGTGGGCAGAACAGGCAGATTGACTGAACTACACTGCTGAGGGGAGCTGCGGGCGAGGAGGGAGAGGTCTGCTATGCCATGTGGGAAGCTCCCTGGATCAAACTCATGTTGCAGTGTCTGTGGATAGCTTCACAGTGCTGAGACTTAACCCCTTGCGGTACCATGGAGGCCCTAAACATTTTTAAACATGTCTGACTTTCTATTAAAGTTTATATTTTTAATGTGGACATGTATCTTAGACATGAATTTATCTAAACCCTTTCTGAATCTCTATTTCAGAATTTACAAGCTGAAAACAAGACCATTAAAAAAGACTCCCATTTGTCCCCAACTCTTTGTTAAGTAAACCTTCATAATAGTAGTTCAGAACCTGGTGTCCCTGGTGGCGCAAGGGGTTAAGTCTCAGCCTATGAGGCTATCCGCAGCCACTGCAGCAGGAGTTCAATCCCCAGCCAGGGAGATTCTCACATGGCGCAGCAGACCTCCTACCTCGTCCACTACTCCCCTCAGCAGTTTATTTCAGTAGATCCTCCTGTTTTGCTCCCCACTGTGTCTCTGGTGAAGCCTCTCACCACCCCACACCTCTGGCCTGCACCCCAGCTCTTGTATGCATAAATAAATAAATCTTTTTTTTTTAAAAAAGGTATGATTAGAATCAATATATCATCTCAGCTGTTTTTAACATGAGGACTCTGTTTCTGTCCCTTCAGCTTTCCCCTTTTCATCTGGATCAGGTGATCTTCTAAAAACTGAAGTCTTTTCTTCTACTAATTCTTATGCAAAAGAGGATATATCAATATACTCTCCCTACTCAGAAAGCTTTTTCCAATATTATCATTTGGACAAAGGGTTTCAGTGCTAGCACCATTCTTCCAAAGAAATCACTGAGAAAACAATTCTATTTTCAGCAATTTCAACAAGTGTTCCCTTTTTCAATGAAAGGAAAAGCCTACCTGTCCACGTCCTCCAGATTATCCACAGGTGATCCAAGTCGATCACTTAGCCGCCGCCGTTCAGGTATGCCAACACAGAAGTGGTCATTACCAACAGTGATCCTTAAGCTCTGTTCCAAAGAGTCAGAACGCAGACCAGGAGAGCGTCTCTACAAAAGTAAAAGATAATGTAATGTTCAACAGGACCAAGATATTCCTAGACCTAAAAAATGTTTTTCTTTCTAGTCACCGTTGTGCTTCAAGGTGAGAAATGCCTATGGTAAGATACTACTCCAAACTAAATCACTTAAGAAAAATCAGCATTTTCTTGACGATAGTCTATTATACATCCCAATCTCCCAAATCACTGGCCCCTCATTCTCTCATCAGTTGGTACAGGGATGGAAACAGGAGTGAGTTAAGTCTGCGTTGAGAACCTGTACACTTCCAAAGAGCAAGCAAAAACCAGGTTTTTAAAAAGGATTTCTGATAGCAACCCCTGCTATAAAGTCATTAAAAAGTGACGGGTTAAATGGGAGAAAAAGATCTACCTCAAGTAGGGCAGTTAAGCGTAAGCTTTCCTAGGTGATACCATTTACACTGAGGCCTGGGAATGTCATCCTTGCAAAGAACAGATGCAAGGATGATTCAGGTAAAAAGAATAAGCTTTATAACGAGCTTAGCCTGTTTTGGGTAACAGAAAGGCTGTGTGACTACATCAAAGTGTAGAAGATATCTTGAAGTCACAACTAGGAATGTGGAGTTTATTCTTAATGTACTAAGAGCCACAGGAAGTTTTAAGCAGGGAAATATGATCTGACTACATTCCTCCAGATGTCATGAGCGTTGTTCACGCCCTCATCTCCTTTAGGGCTCCAAAAACAGTCAACTTCCAAGGAGACAGTCCCTAGCTCCCCTGTCAAAACAGTAACTTTTTTTTTTTAAGCACTTAATCACATTTTATATCTTACTTCTCTTATTTACACTTGACTCCCACTGCTAGAATATAAACTCCATGAAGGCAGTGTGGGTCTAGTTTGTTAGCTGTTATGCTCTCAGTGCCCAGAATGGAACATGGCAGATGTCAATCTACATGTTTAAAATGGTTTTAAAATGTCCCTTTGGGGCCTCCCTGGTGGTGCAATGCATTAAGTTGCAGCACTATGAAGCTATCCAGAGCCACCCCGCCAGGGAGCTGACCCACATGGCACAGCAGACCTCTCCTGCCCTGCCCATTGCTTCCCCTCAGCAGTGTATTTCTGCCGATCTGCCTGTACTGCACCCCACTGTCTCTGGTGAATCCTCTCACCACCCCCCCACACCTCTGGCCTACATACACCTCAGCCTGTATGCATAAATCAATAAATCTTTTAAAAATAAAATGTCCTTTTGGTTGCTGGGTACACATAAACTGGAGGACAACAAAACAGGGAAGTAAGGGAGTTTAATGTGATGATCCAGTAAGAAGTAATAAACTAAGGTGATGACATGGAGTTTGGGGGAGGTATTTTGGAGGAAGAGCTGACAGGTAGATCAAGTTAACCTCACAGATTAGATTTAGGAAGTAGGGAGAGATCAGTTCCTGACTGAGCAATGGGTGGTATCAGTAAGGACAGAGAGGATTCCAGGAAATAAGTTGTACCTTGGAGAAGGAAAGGGAGTTATGGAGACTAGTACTGCTTCCTCTATAGTGAAACTAATACTCAAGGGTGTCCCTGCTTAACTACGAAAACTTTAACAAAGACAATTCACCCAGGACCAGGACTACCCAGGGCACTAGGATACTGTGGGGAGTCACTCAACAGGTAAAAAAAAAAAAAAAAAGAAAATTATGACACAGGTTTAAAAAAGATTGAGGACCTGAAAATAACTACAAATTTCAAAACACCTCACCCTGCCCAGAGCTGCTATTAGAGTGGTCATTAAGTGAAGTCAGTATCAAGTCTAAAGTCAACTTCTTAACCTCATGCTCTGTCCCTCTAGCAGGAAGCATAAATCAGTCTCATGTGTGGGGAGCCACAACAGACGCGAATGGAGGCACAGCTACACCCCTTCTAAGCTGTGTGACTTCACTCAGTGACTTAGACCTCTCTGGGTTCCGCAGCTGGTCAATGAAAAATGTCACCTGCCTTTTCTCAAAGATCTGTGAGTGTGCAAAGAGAACGTGTTTGTAAACGGGGCGCTGATGTTGCTCCGGGACTCAATCAAAACTAGTCGCCGTTACTTTGACCGTGCTCAGCACGCTTCATTCGGGAGAAGGAGCCACGGTTTACTCTCTAGACGTCTACCCCGAACGGCCGAAGCAGCCCAAACTCTCCACAAACGCAGCTTCCAGGACCCCGGGGGAAGGCTCAGGCCAAGGGGGTTGGAAACCTCGACTCTGACGAAACGTCAACTACTGAGAGCGCCCCAGGCACACACACGGTTTGCATGAAATTGCCCCGGCAAACTTTTCCACACGCGTCCCCTCAGC
>PVIJ01005088.1:0-108319 GCA_004024925.1 Scalopus aquaticus
TGAATTGGTGGTGGGCTACCCAAGGGGAATACAAAATGTAAAAGACATAAATAACAATAAAAATACATATTTTAAAAAGGGGGGGCGGGCTTTAGGAGTGTGAGGGGCAGGGATATACACACACACTCTGTTAGTAGGAAGCAGCCAAGCAAAGAACATGACTTCTTTTCTTAAAAGAACGTAGTTTTCCCTAGGTAACTAAAAATCTTGTGGTAACTTGAGTGAGAGTGATAAAGAAATCTTGGGAACACAACAATCTAGGATTCTACTGTGAATTTTCATATTATGAGCTTGGAATAAACTTGATGAAGCTTGTTAGAAAAAAGAAGGCTAGTAATACTTGTACATGTCTGCAGATTTCTGACAAAACTTGAATTACCCACTTTCTTACAAGCCAGATCAGCAAGACAAGGAAGGTGGGTGTGGAGGGTCTGCTTACATTATGAATAAGGTACATTAATTCATTCATTGAAAAACTAAACATGCCCCTGTGCTGATTAGTGAACTTCATGGATAATGGAAGTGGAGCTATTGTCCCTGCTCATATGGCCTCTTCTAGATAATAGGAAAGGCAGATATTCTCACACAGTCATACAAATGAGTGTATAATTTAGAAATGGAAGCAATTATCCTGAAATAAAGAACCTCTTTTATGAAAGTATGTAACAGAGATAAATTAGAGGCCTGAGGATGGATCTCCTAAGGAAATGAAGTTTCATAAAGAAAAGTTAATGATGAATTAACTGGCTCAACCGAAAAAAAAAATTCCAGATGTAGTGAACTCCAAGCACGTAGGCTTGGTGATAGAAGGGTCCATGATGCGTTGAAGTAATTAAATAGTCAGTATAGCTAGCAGAGCAGAGGGGATAGTGATGTGAAGTTGTAGATAAATGTATAGGATGAGATCAGAGCATACAGTGCCTCAGATACTTTACTATTTTGAAGGATATCTTTATGCTAAGAAAATTGGGAAACCAAAAGTTTTTAATGTATGGGAGTTAGTGGAGTGGTTGGCCTGTGAAAATTATGACATTGTCATTTTGAAAAATTAATTCATACTGCTATGTACAAAACAGTTAAAGGGGTGGCAGGAGAATAATATTAGAGTAATCTAGATTAAGAGATGATTGTAGCCACCTCTAGTGAAGAGAGTAGAGATAAGGAAAAAAGAATTTTAGATTCAAGTGTTAAAAATTATTTCACTTCCCTTTAAATGTTAGTAAAAATAATACTAGTCTAAATGCAACTGAAAATCCATCTCAGCATCAGCAATTCAAGACAGACAATAGGTGGGGCAGGTCACAGACGCCAAGGTAAAGATCACAGTGACTCTGCAGGCGCAGCAGTAGTTACTGAGCAGATAGTGGTCCCTCTTTATCTGGTAACTGAATTATTTCAGTGGAAACCAAAAGGTCGGATTTTTCAGTGAAGTCTTTAGTTTTGAATACTGGAACTAATCTTTAAGAGCTTTGTGGGACAAACATACCTTCAAGCCAAAAGTTTTTGCCTTGTAACCATAAAGCATTAAAATGTGTTTTTAATGCACCCTTTAGTAGCTATATTAAAAAGGATGTTGCATTAATCTTTCTGTTTCATATTGCAAAAGGTTTTAGAACAAAAATAATTTGTTTTCTATTCTGATTTTTATAGCTTTATGAACAAATACTAACTGAAAATGAAAAACTGAAAGCACAGCTACATGATACGAATATGGAACTGACAGATCTTAAATTGCAATTAGAAAAGGCCACCCAGGTTTGTACCTTTTCTCTTTGTTTCTATGAAGGTAGTGATTGCAATTTATCCTCTATAAAAAATTCATCAAAGTGTTTGCTAATGGTCGATCTAAACGTAAGTATGGTAAGTTATAACAGCTCTTTCGTTAATAAGAAAGAAGCAAAATTGTACAGCTTTCCCATGACTTCATTTACTTTTTTCTAGGGTAAATTAAAAATATAAAAGTACTGCCTTATAATAGAAAGTCAGAATAGTTTTAAACCTTTTAATACCTATGTTGTGGTACATGAAAGATTTAAATGTTTATTTCCAGTATACCAAATTTACCAAGACATTAAAAGTATATGTCCAGAATCTTCTTAAATGTATTAAAATTTCTTTGTAATAATTTTATTATGAACATTTTTTGTTTGTTTAAAGAAAACTTTTTATAGTCATACTAGAAGATAATTTTGCCTCCCTTCTATGCTCCACCCTAAAAGAGACAATTGTAGACAAGAAAATTGGGATAGCCAAGCAGAATTGAACCTTGTACATATGATCTAGGGTGTGTATGAGTTCTAGAACAGAGTAATAGTCACTTTATCTCCTTCTCCTTCTGTCCCCTTTAAAAAAGGGGGTGGAGGGCTTTGTGATCATAGAATCTTGAGAAATACTATCTATTGTGTATCTTTGAGATTTTACAGTGTCTATTTTTAAGTTAAATTCTCTAGGGAGTAATTTTTTCTTTTAATATTTCCAGTGCTTTTAATCAAGCATGAAAATATGACTCAAGAGCCTAATTTAAAGCTGAAATTCCACATTGCTATAAGTTAGTATGATATAATTAATTGCATTGAAATGGAAATAGAATAAATTTAAAGTGTCAGTTATTCTCATGCTGTCACTTGTTTAACATGAGACTAGCATAAACACAGTTCTGCAGTCCAACTTTTGTAATCCATTTTGAAACATTGATCTAAAATGGCATCTTGGGCCTCCCCGGTGGCGCAGCAGTTAAGCGCTGCGCTGTGGAGCTGTCGGCAGCGGCGACGCGAGTTCGACGCCCGGCCGGGGAGAATCTCACATGGTGTGGCAGACCTCTCCTGCCTCGCCCGCTGCTCCCCTCAGCAGTGTATTTCTGATCTGCCTGTTCTGCTCCCCGCTCCGTGTCTGGTGAACCATCTCGCCACCCCACACCTCTGGCCTGTACCCCTGCTTGTATGCATAAATAAAAAATAAATCTTTAAAAAAAAAAAAAACATAAAATGGCATCTTATTTCTATAAATGATACAGTGTACTTTTGTTGGCCATTCTTTTACACGCATTATTTTCACAAATTTTAAAGTTAATTGTCTAGGTTAAACTCCTACTTCTCAGATCCCTTTGTTTCACTACTATGTTGTGAACCAATTGTTTATACTCAGTGGAGGCTGTGCTATCGTTCTAGGGGTCAGGCTAAACTTATGAGGTTATGAAGGTGCTTCAGACTCCATCTGTTGATGAAGGTTTACTGTAAAGACAGAAGAGTAAGGCAGAATAAGAATTCATCGTGAGATGTCATAAAAACTTGGACTATCTCATAAATTAAAACTTGCTGGCTTATCCTTTGTACACTGGAATGTCATCATTGTTCAGGTTGCTTTAGTTAGCTTAGTGAGCAGCGACACAAAAATACCATAACTACTTCTGTGAACATAGCTTTAGTTCTAGAGGTATGGTCATAATATTCTTAAATAAAAATGTCCAGTACACTCTGTTATAGGGTTCTGTCATCTTGGTGATTTAAATAATGGGTATATCCACTATTTACTGCCTTCTAGTTTTCTGTCTATCTTATTGTCATCTAATTGTTCCTGTTCTGTCTCAAACTCTGCAAGAGAGGGGAACTGTTAGAATTAATTGGTTATTATCTGTATGGAGCAATCCTGTTAGTGGCCATGGTTCTGTTAGTGATCATTTCATAGGACACTGGACAATCTATAGCAAGCTGATTTGGGTTTTGCACCAATTTCTCATTCTATCCATCATGGCTAGAGAAACAACGCTGCTGAATTTTAAAATGTGACAGCTTCTCCCTTGTTAGGCATTCTAAGTAGCATGCTCAATATACTGAATTAATGGGGAGAGTAATTCAGAATATAAGATATTGAATAAATATTCAAAGTTAATTTCTTAGCTGGAAAAACTATATAAATGTTATTTATAAAATTCAAGGATATTATAAATATGTAAAAGTAAAACCAATAGGCATAAATTTTTTTGTTCAACTTTTATATATTTATCCTTTAGTATTTAATCCTACTGTTACTCCTTTCACCTGATTTTTTTTTTCCATGCCCCAAATCTCAGGATTTTATCACCTTTGTGTTCACATAATAGTATAGAAACCAAAAAAAAAAGGAAGAAAGAAAGACCTGAACTCGCCAGAGGAAGAAAAACTAGCTTTAGTTAATTTAACTAATTGATTTAATTTAAACTAGGATTTCTGTGAAGTGACAGTATTAACCTTCTCACCAATTCTTGAGCATAGATGGTTGGAAAAGAGAGTGTATGCCTATGCACGGGGCTTGGAGAGTTGTGAGAGAGGACAAAAAGATCAGCTTACTGATCTAGATGCATGGTAGTCTCTCAGCCTGGTCAATAAACACATTCAAGTCAAAGTCCTGGGATCTAGGTTAAAAAGTTCAGGTTAATCACTCTTCCTGGTGATAAAGTAAAGGAGGAGTTTGAGCATCTGAGGGAAAACTAGGTTGTTTTGGGTTTGTTCCACAATGCTCAGTTAAATTTATAAAGACCCAAGGAAGGTGATATATAGTCCATGAAAACTGTGGAGACCATTCTGTTTCTAAGCATTCCTTTAACTCTGTTATTACATTACAAATCCTGTTTTCCCTTTTTCCTTACTTAAACCTATATATTACTCCACCTGAATAGTATGATTTCTTTAATAGTGCTAGAGGCGATGTCCTCTCATCCTGCACCCTTCCCCCATCTCTGTTGCACTTACATCCTTTTTATGTGTTTTACTCTGTTACAGAGACAAGAAAGATTTGCTGATAGGTCACTATTGGAAATGGAAAAAAGGGTAAGTGTCCATCTTATTAAATAAGGAATCATTTTCCCCCTTTTGTGTGAGAATTTTTTGGTTTTTTTACTTTATGGTTTTTATTAATGGATCTGATAGTTTTAATTAATTTAATGCTTATTGATTTAATTATGGATGTTTTCTAGCTTAGCTTCCTTATAGAATTCCATGAGTTTATTCTAGGCATGAAATTACATTTTTAAGATTTAATATGCCATATTACTCTCTTAATGGATTAAAAAAAAATCTTCCCTGGTAGTGAATCTGGTAGTGAATCTAATTTTTTTTATTGCCATTTATCTCTCTTTGACTTCCTGTAGTGATTTACTTAAAACTTTTTTTTTTGGTGGAAGAACTGGGGTGTAGGCCAGAGGTGCGGGGTGGATAAGAGGATTCACCAGAGACAGAGTGGGGAGCAGAACAAGCAGATCTACTGAAATACAGTACACTGCTCAATTAGAGCAGCAAGCAAGACAGGAGTCTGGCAGTTGCCACAGGAACTACTTCATAATTTAAAGGAAAAGTGCTCCAAGACTGTCTGCAGTACAAATGAATGGTGGCTAGCTAGACTTGGAAGGTTTCAACCAGAGAAGAAATTATATTCTGGTAGCTATGGTCTCTATATCAAAGAGTAAATAACCAGGAACAGCTGATAGTAAGAGAACTTTCTTCTGTTCCGTTTCAAGAACAGCCAGTTTTCCTTTTTGACCGAAGAGGAGATAAATTATAGAAAACACTGAATATAAAAAATAAACAAATGGAGTCTGTTAGTGTTTATGTTACTTACTAAATGTATCTGTTATTAACCGCCAATTTTATTATGAGTTCAGCAGGTTTTTAAATGATTAGCATGTTCTGGGTCATTAAAATATTGATGTAGCTAATGACTGCTAAAAGTTTAGAATCAGTTTATTAAATTTTATGTTGAGTATATCCTTTCATAATATAGCTGTTTTAAATTTTATATTAAAGATACTCAGAAATAGTTAAAAATTATTTCTCTATTACCTATGCTTATGTTTGAATGAAAGATATAACAGTATACTTAATCAAAATAAAACTTATTTTAGACACATTTTTAAGAATATCTAATTTTTCTCATTAAACCAGTATAGCTTATTACAGAAATTTTAGCAAAAGAAGAATAAATCATCCATAATCCTATTATGCAGAGATGGCTTGTTACTTTGATTTCTATTCTTTTTTTTTAATCTAGGCTTATACATACCCGATCCTCACATGTGTTGGTATTCTGACATTCTCACCTGAAATTTCTTTTTTTTTCTGCCTGTCAAATACAAATTACAAAGTAGCTAATTCATGTCAACTTAACACACATTGGTAATCATCATATTAATAATAACTGCTAACATTTACTCAACACGCTTATGTACCGGCCAGCCACTGGGCTAAGCAGTTTACATATTTTCTCTTGTCCATATTTTTTAATGTTAATAAGTGGATCAATCATAATAGATTACAACTTCACAGTGGTCAATTTCATTGAGAGATAAGATCAAGCAGTTTGGTATAGTGTTCTCTTTTGCTTTACCACTAAGTAATTAAAATCTTCATGGTACCTAATAAAATTAAAACTGGTGGGGAGGTTACCTCTCAGTTGGAAGAAATACACTATTTCAAATATTTCACCAAGTTATGAGGATCAAATATGACACTATATGTGTATTTTGAGAAGTGTAGTGGTTTTTATGGATTTGTCATGGCAGTATTAACTGGGGAAAAGGTGTGTTTATAGAAAATAACATTTTTGTCTATTTAATGTTTAGTCTAATAATTGTTTGAATATTGTTTAATCACTTAGATATGTGGTATTTCAAGTCTGTAAGATGCCATCTTATTTTAAAATCACATACTCTAAAAACATTAACATTTACAATAAATGTACTGCCTTACTAAATATCAACATTAATAATCTGGGAAAGAATGTCTTGGAAATAGTTTCAGTGTGATTAAACTAAATTTAAATGATTTGTATCTGAAAGGTGACCGGCAAGAGTCAGTATCTTCTGGGCGGTATGACCTAACCGAAGTTTTACAGCACATTAATTACTGCTGCTTGCTTTTTGCATAACACCATAGAATGCTTATCATTTCAGGGAGAACAAAACAGTACACTGCAATAATGTATGTTGCCTTTGCCTGTCACTCTGAAACAAGGTAGTTTAAACTAAATGCTGCAGTTGCTTCTTCATTAGATTCACTGCATTAATGCTATACACAGTATCAAACTAAATATCAAAAAGTAAAGTCAGTTGGATGAATAGTTCTAGTAAAGATTGTGAGTAGATGGCTGGCTCTCAAAAAAAAAAAGGATTGAGAGTAGAGGAAATGAACTTCTCTTAGATACTTTTGAAATACATATTTTAGGCATGTTTGCTTCTTGCTATTCTGCTTCTGTCACTGTAGAATAATTGCATCTTTGTGTGAGTTTTTTTTCCCTCTTTTCTATAAAACCTTCGATCTTGAGTACTGGTTTACTCTATCCTTTTATATGAGATAAAAAATTAATTTGAGCATATTATGTAGCATCTTACCATAAAGTCAAAACTTTAAACCTGATAGAAAATAATAATATTCTCTTCATATTTTAGAAATTTTAGAAAGCTCTGTACGCATCACTGACATCACATCTTTTTTCTACACTCTTGATTTAATTTTTATTCTGAAGTGTCACTATTTCACAATTAGAAGAAAACTTAAGACTATAATAACTATATAACTAATATTGGTACCTGAAATTGATCTAGGAACGAAGAGCTCTAGAAAGAAGAATATCTGAAATGGAAGAAGAGCTCAAAGTAAGTAATCCATGCTATTTATAAGAGATAGTGCCTTGAATGAATTCAGATTTTATGGTCTATTATTGATACTATGTTTACTTTCATTGTTTCCAAAGCTTGTTATGCAATTAGTGAATCATCTATAGTTTGTGCCTCTTTCTTCTGACATTGAGGTTTTAAGTAAGTTAGAAGATCTAAAATTCAAATCTTTTTGTTAATCAATTTTTATAGCACTTTTGTTGCTCAGGTATAGAAGAACTTACACAGGAATCTCTATAGGATTTGGGGTTTATTATTTATTCACATTGGTATGTACTTTGTTTCTTGCAGAATGAATAGTAGAGAGGGAATCATAAAAATTTCTCCTTTGAAATACAGGACATCAGTGATATAGACAGGAAGAGCTTCATTTTATCAAACTCTGTTACCTGTGGCTATAACTATTTGTTTTGAATGTTTGGAGAACTTTTTACAGGAGAAAAAGAAAAGCATAGTTAATTGATTACCTCGTATTCCATTATCTTACATAAAATGTATCGCATGATGAATTAATGAACTGACAAGTAGGAAATTATGCCCATAGAATTAGAATTTCAATATTTCAGTGTTTCATTACTGAACTATTTTTAGTTTCTTATTACTACTTTATTATTGAAAGATTTTGAAGACAAATTTTTTGGATTTTGTTTGGTTAGGTATTTTGTTAGGGGATCTTAGAACTGCACTGTTTACTTTTATAAATCTCGTGGTACATTTTTTAAAACTTAAGTTTTTTCTTATATTCATTATCTGTGATTTTTACATTATCGTTGTTGCTCTTTTCCATTTTCTTATTTTTTATTTTCTATTTATGTTCCAATTTCTGCAGAACCACCACCAAATAAAGCAAATTCAAACTCTGAGGGAGTTAAATGAGCGACTGCTGACTGAGAATAGGGCCTTGACAAGAGTGGTAGCCAAGCGCGCAGGGTTCTGTAGGCAACTGCAGTCTGTGAACCTATAATTTAGTTTCATCATTTCTTCTTGGTAGAGCCAGGCAGGTGTTTTTGTATTAGTAAGCGTGTCTTGAGCTCACTTTTACAAATTAATGGCATTGTGTCTGAGCTTATCATATAACTATTTAATTATGCATGGCTTCTCAGAATGTTAGAAAATGTCACTAATTGTATATTGCAATTGATAAACTAGGATAAATTTAGGGAAGGAATTTAAGGATTTAAATAAAAGAACTGCACTTTTGCAAAGCTTGTGCACATTTTTGGCTCTACAGATATTTTATGACTTAAAAAACATGACAAATTCTTTGCTGGAAGAACGTAAACAGTAGAACATGTATTTCACATGTAATTAATACATGTTGAAATGAAGATTAAGCATTCATTATGTTTTCAAAATGCTGTTTTCAGTTAGCGTCATCTTAGTTAATACTCATTTAATTCTCCATTACAGAAGTATCATAATACATTAGCTTCAGATTACTATATTTTATACATTCTGAACACAGGTAAGAATTAATTGGTTTCACATAAAATTAAACTTGTCATAAAGATTTTGCTTTGGGTAGTTTTATAAGTAGAAGTTTTACTTTTATCTATTCAATAATATATCTTGAAAGCTGAGGAAAGAGGACTAAATACCTTGGAAAGTATGTTTTAATCTCTAAAATAATCCATCCCATTTCCTCTCAAGTCTGACAGAGTGTGTGTAATTCAAATCATTCTTACTAGAAAATCCAGTAAACTTGTAATGTTCAACTCCTCCTTTAATTTGTCTGTAAAACAGAAGATTGATTTACTCTGTTTTGATGATGTAAGGGTAGGTTTTTTACTACTTTGACTTATAAGTTACTTTATACTGTTCTAATAATAGTAGTAATTGCTTTGTTACCATTTAATGAGCACTTTTCTTGGATTAGACATTTTACGAGGCACTTAAACTTAGTGCTATTAGGTGGATCCTTTAAGAATTTTTAATAATTTAGAACAAGCTTAAATCTCTGAAAACTTTACTAAATAGACTGGAATAATAGTAAAAGTTATGATTTGAGCTCTGATGTAAATAAAAAGCCCTTGGTTTAAGTGCTGACAGGCACTCTTAAAGGAATTCCCCTTAAGAGCCTATCCTAACAAAAGCAGGCTCCATTTTCTTGGCTGTTCTAATACGGTGTGCTTGTGACTCATAATACCAAGTGATTTAGTACATTTCAGTTGATAACTTTGGAAGAATAAACCTTTCATTCATCATTTATTAAACTAATTAGTTTCACAAATGAGGATTTTTTCTTCCTGATAACATGTTTTACTCACTGGGAATATATATAACTGACAAAGCTTGTTCATGTGTCTTGTGGTGAAAATATAACATTCATTAAAAGTAAATTTATCTTTTTATCAAAATAAAGTTTTTCTTTCCGTTTTTCCCTTTGTAGATGTTACCAGACCTAAAAGCAGACAACCAGAGGCTAAAAGATGAAAATGGGGCCTTGATCAGAGTCATAAGCAAACTTTCCAAATAAAAAAAAAGCAGCAAGTAATGAAATTGCACATTTTAGTAACACAATGGACCATAATGGACAGTCAGTGGAAGTGTGGGAAGAATCCGTGGAGACTGTCTTTTTTGGATATCCTGCCAAATCCAAATGCCCTCTTATCTAGGATTTGTTTTGATTTTCTGATTTTTTTTTTCTTGTATCAAGACCATTGTTTCATGTTAACGCAGCTGCTGAGAATATTTTTTTTTTTAATGACTGAGAAAACTTGTTTACAGCTCCAGCATATAAGGAAAGTGTTCAAGGCCAGATATCCCTCAGATATTTAACCAGTAAGCCTTAGTTGTACATAAATATTTTTGTGTCAACAAAAACTTTCAGTTCTCACAGAAGATAGTTATCCAACTCTTTTTAATGTGCCACAGTTTCCAGATTTTTTATATTTAAGTTTTTTTTGCTTTACATCTAAGTTTGGGTTTGTATTTTTCCTTCTAACTCTTCATGTGGCAGACTTTTCTGTTTTCACAGTCTTTTTTTTTTTTTTTCCAGGAAAAAAAAACCAATACTTGCTTTTCTAAGATCATTGTCGTGTATTGATTAGGCTAATGCTGCATTGTCTCCCACCTGGAACTGAACTGCTTGGTGGAACATTTGCTTTCACTGTTCGTGCAATATGCATTTATTTCTTATATGAATGCTTTAAAGTCAACTGAGATTAGATTCTTTTAAGTCCCATTTTCTGCCCTCATCAGACACTTTTTTTGTTTTTGTTTTTTACTATTGTAGTATATAACATGTTAGGTTCTGTAATCTTCACATTCATTTTAGCAGGTACTTGAGTGATGCTGTATATATAAATAAGTGTACTGTTTTGATTTTTAGAAGACCACATGGCATGCTTGACTATTTTCTTATTTCAAATGTCTATTAAATGCAAAGTAGGCTACTCCATTACAGTGTTAAAAACAAAATTTGCTCACAATGTGATACAAAGACTTTAAAAATAACACATTATGTGGAGTCCTATCTTTACAAAAGTTTTCTACTGTAAAGTGCTTTTATTTTCAGTTTTCATTTGATAGTATTTAACCATAATTAAAGTTGCATAAGATAATTGCTTCACATTTCACATACTTATATTTATCTGAGTGCTGTCTAAAACTGTTGTGCTAGCCAAAGTAATGCTATGAAATCATTTGCAGCCTTTAACCTGTGAGTTGATGTTAAATGCACTGTTATTGCCATGTGAAGAGACATTGACTTTGCTACCATCATCATGTTCAGACCATTTTATACATTTCAGTGGCCTTTTTAAAAAAAAAAAACAAAAAAAGGGAAAAAAAAAAAAGAAAAACCAAGTCCATAGTGAACATGGCTTTTATTTGGACAAAGTAGCTTTTATATTTTCATTAAACCATGCAAAAAAAATATATTACATCTTTCTGGCACATAACTGTCTCCTTAACCACTGAACAGTTCAGCCATTTGAATAAATTGTACATTATAAAGCTTATAGTAGCTAATTGTATTATTGATTGTATTGTATACTATATTAAATGTGAATTTATACCCCTACATTTTAAAAGGTCATTGTGTTCTACTGCCTATTTTCAATTACTTTGGGATTGGGAAAGGGTGTTTTGGTAAAGCAGGAGTTTAAGTCCTCTCTCTCTTGATTGGTTTTATGAAGATATAAGGTTATGCTCTTACTACCAAGCTCAGGATTCTTGATTTTTAAAGGTACAAGGATAGTTGTGGGAACTTTATTTTTGGGTATATTTGAACTGTGTGAATGGTGGGTCTGAATATAGAAAATTTCCATGGTCTTATATGGACATAAAATATACAGATAATTGATTAGTTTGAATGACTGCAACATATTTTGGTTGCACAACAGTTAGGCATGCTAAGGATTATATTTGTGAAGTTTGGATGCCTGTGAAGAATGATTAAATACATGTTTCTAATATTTTAGTGTTTTGTATTTAGGTTATTTATTCTTTGTATCTAAACTGAACAGCTACTGTGCTCTATTGATTTTATTGGTAGTATTGAGCAGACCTTGTTTCTGCATGAAACTAGTTGCAAAACCCACTATTTTGGAAATAAAAATGTTATTTTGACATATACAAATAAAATGAATAAAACTATTTTAAATGTGTGAACTTTTACTGAAAACATTTTAAATTTTGTTCTGAGATATTTAAATTCTGCATGGGTATTTTTTCACTAATTGCTTTACTTGGATTCAAATTTGAATAATTTTTGAAATTGTAATATTGTGATAATTTGCACAACATTGTACATGCACATCTGTAAATGCAATCTTAATTGCCATATTTATGCAATCTGTGTAACAATTTGGACAAATGTTTATATATTTTACATAAAGCTGTCTGTATGCAGAATCTGAGAACTAGTTTTTTTATAAGTGGGGTAAATAATAATGAGTTAGCATGATAATTCAGTTACATAAACATTTTATGTTTTTTTAAACCTGTGCTTTTTCTTAGCTGCAAATGTAGATGCTATGTATAAAAGCAATAATCCATTTTAGTTAAATATCAAATCATTCTCCAACCTAGATTTTTTCCAGGGTTTACCCATAATCTACTAACACAGTTGTAACTAGATCAGTGGCACTTAACAGAGAATTTTGGTAGAGGACTTACAGTAAGCCTGTGTTTAAATTACCGTAGTAAGAACTGACTTATGTTTTTTCTACACTTTCCCTTCTCACGTTCAAAATGATAGATATTAATATTGACCTCCATAAAATAATCACATGCAAATACTTCAGAGCCAAATGAAAAGCACAGAAATACCTAGAAGAATATTCATATAAAAAATAAAGTAGATGTTCACTAGGCTCCTTTTTATTCTTTAGCTTGAAGATTTACTACCACTTAGCCTTCCCTGTCTAATCTGAAATAGTCCTGACTCACAGTGTCAGCACTCACCGAATCTGTTGTTGTAAAAAGAAAATATCCATAGGACCAAATTCTCTCTAAATTAGAACCATGTATTTTCTATAGGATGTGATAGCCTTATAGATTGTCTTTCACTTAGTTATTATAAGCAGAATACAGAACAGATTCTACTAACATTTACTGTCCATTAGGCTCATCTTACTAATGAAAGCCTTTGATTGCAGAGATGAAAGGTGCCTGATAAGCAATCTTTTCTGTGATGTTCCATGTCTTATTCTGTATGTGTGTAGTCTGTGTATGTCTGAGTTAACATGTTCCATTAGAGTAATGTACATAGGAGAGCTGCAGTCCAAAAGGATCTTGGTGAAATAATATATTCCCATTATATTATAGACCTCAAAATAATTAAATACTATTCTTGACTTTCACTTGGAAAAGATTTTCTGGAATTAAGTGTCATGTAAACAACAGAGTACTCATAGGTAAATGGTATTGAGTTATGTTTCTGATTTTCTCCTGCATACAAAATGACCAGATTACAAAGTAGTAAATTTGAGCCAGAAGTGTAAAATTATATAAGAAGACATAAGTAATTGTATCTTACTAATGTAATTTGAAATTTTTTTAATAAATTTTCTAAAGTTTATTAGATAGTAAGCTTTTTTGAGCCATGTTTCAACATGTCACTGCTAAATTCCAATAAGTATCTAGGACACATTACCTAGATTTTCATTTTAAAAGAGTGGAAAAAAAGGGGAGATGTTTGAAGAAATGAACAATATTAGTAGATTCTGTTCTAAGTAATTTGTAGCTAGTAGGACCGGTAAAATTGTGTTTGTAGGTCTAGGGGAGAGGTAGTGGAAAAGAAAAGATTCACCTTTGCTCCTCTTCCTTGTGCTCAATTTTTCTCACAGATCTGTTTTGATACAGGTCCACTTTAATAGAATGTCACTTGATGCTTAGAACAAGCTGGGTAAATAAAATCTGTCCATTTTATAGGTGAGAGTACTGAGGTTTACAGATTGTAAACTGGTAGGACAAAGTCCAATATACAAAAGAGTTCTTACCCAGTTTAATGGTGGTTGTCATTTTTTCCCAGTATTAATCCAGGACTTTTCACACTGTCAGTTTAATAGTTTATTTGCAAAAAATTTCATAGATTACCTGTAAATTTATTTTAAATGATTAGGCTTAAAATACTTGATATTTTAATATCATAATAATAATATTCTAGCAACTAGTTGGTTCCTGGTACAAATGCCCACAATACCCAGTAGACCATTCTAAGTTTGTCAAAGATGTTTACATACCTATATGCAAAGAAGTCTTGCATTCTTTCAAAATAGATTTTTTTCAATTGGTGGTTGGTTCTTAATTCTAGAAATCTTTTTTATTGCCTAATGAGATAGCAATAATAGTGCTATGGTTTTAGCGATGGTTTCAGTGAAATGTGAATATAGAACAGATAAATGCCCCACCCCTCAAGAAATTACTGATCTTCCTTAGTGTCATGACAGCATAACTCTCCCATTTGTTATGGTATGTTAACGGTATGATTTTTCAGAATCAGCGTTTCCGAGCAGATGCAACTTACTTCCACTTGCTGTTAAAATAATACGTGTGCTAAACATGTGCTCTGGTAGTACTTTAGTTGATGTAAGTGGAAATGTTACTATAAAGAAAAGAAATAGCAAATATGGAGCAGGAGAGTTCCACACAAAAAGAACTTGTCAGTATAAGTTAGTGCATTAATGCTTTCAGATGTTTTGTGTATTGATTATTTTTACAATTTTTACAGTCTTTTAACAAAATTTTATTGGAAAGTTTGTGAGACCCATAAAGTACCTTTGCAAAACCTATGGGGTACTGATTTTTAAACGCTTGACACGATGGAGAACATGTTGGTTTCAATCAGATCCCCAGCTTCATTACTTAATGTATGACACTAACCAGCCTGGCTTAGTTTCTTTAGATATATATATAAAACATTTATATTAAGTGCTTCGAGTAGTTCATTGAATTTAGAGGATTGATACTCAACAAATACAACTTTGAAGAAATTATATTTGTGACTTAAAAGTACGAATACTTTGGAACATTAGTTTTGCTAGGATCACTTGGTAAATGTAGGGAAGTGGTATTTCCAAAAAATCGTGTGCTGTTAAAAAAGTAATGTTTCTTAGGGTATATTAAAGTGAAATTTTGTGATGCCTTAAGTGACACCTATAAACATATGTCATGCTTATAGGTGTGACATACAAAAATGCATTTGCTATAGAATAGGTTGGTGGTAAATATGGCTAGTCAATGTTTAATATTTATTGTTAATTGCTACTCAGTATTTCTTGTTTTTAAAATTTATAGTAGGAATGCTAAGATTATCAGGATAATTCAGGATGCTTTTAAAGTTTACATAGTGCTCTCATAAAATATCCCGAGGTCATCTGGGCCATTTTTCAGCATCCAGGTCAGGCTAACCTTGTTAGATAATGATCTTAAGCATAAGCGTTTTATAATCTGTTCTTTTGCCTGAAGCTTGGAGTTTTGCCCATCATTCTTATTCCATTCTAGACTGCACTTCTAGTGTCTAGTACTTGCTTTACCTCAACCAGGGATGGAAAAACCAGCGGGAAAAGAAAACTAAATTTTAGTCTTTTCTAGATAAAAGATCCTATGCATATCATGCATACCCAAGAAGCAAAACCAGCAAAAAATAAGCCTGTGAAGGTTACATTCAAGTAGTAGAAAGATTGATATTAAGCAAGTACGCTATTTCAGAAGATAATAGGTACAATGAGAAAAAGCAGGATAAATTCAGGAATGGAGAGCTAGTCCAAGAAGACCTTACTGAGAAAGTAAAAGTTGAGCCAAAACTGGAAGAGGAGGGCTAATGCTATGCAGATCTAAGAGAAGAGCATTTCTGGACAGAAGAGAGCAACAAGAGCAAAGATCTTCAAGTGCAGGTGTTCAGTGTTTAACAAACGGTAAGGCTAAAGTGGTTATAAACTAAAGCACTTTGTCCTATATGCACTTACAGAACAGAAGGTCAAAGGTAACGAGCTAAATTAATAGGCTTTCATTTAGACATTTATTACCAGGTACCACAAGGGTTTATAAAATATGTAAAAGGTAGGCTTTTCTGGTGGCAAAGGAATTAGTCAATGCTATCAAGCTATTGCCAGCTACTATGGCATAAGTTCAATCCCCAGCCAGGGAGGGAACCCACATGGCGCAGCAGACCTCTCCTGTTGCATCTGCTGCTCCCCTCAGCAGTGTATTTCAGTCAATCCGCCTCTTCTGCTCCCCATTCTGATGAGTCCTCTCACCCCCTACACCTCTGGCCTATACCCCAGTTCTTGTATGCATAAATAAATAAATCTTTAAAAAATACATAAATATGTAAAAGGCACAACAGCTCAAAAAACAAAAAATTGAAAGCTTAACATAAAATTCTTAGACCACATAAGTTGCTTGTAATGTGCTTTATTAAGTGCTCAAATCTGGCTTAAATTTGGGATGAGAACAGATTTCATATTCACCTGGAATGAATAAACTTGTTCATGTATGTAAGGAATTGAAAACTGCAGCAAGATGTTCATTTTTTTTTTTTTGCAAATGAGTGGAGATATATATACATCGTGTGTGTGTGTGTGTGTGTGTGTGTGTGTGTGTGTATATATATATATATATGATTTTTTTTTAATAGAACTCCAGAACTTTGGGAGGGTCAGTAAATCTCAAGCTGAGCAGATTTGGAGAAAGGGACGCTTCCAGAGTCACACCTGGGTAAGAAGGGGAAAAAAACTGTTTAGTATGGCAGTTCTTCCAGGTTATGTTCCTCATCACTCAAACACAAGCAGTAGTAGAAACATTTCAAAATGCCCTTTTGCAACATGATTTTTCTAAAGATTCAATTTCCTTAAAATCCAAAGCAGCTTTATCAAATTTCTCTCCATAGTCTTGCTAAGATTAGGTGCACTGGGTGAACTCTAACCTATTTTATTGGAAGTACTCATGCAAGTCTCTTTTAAGCCCAAATATGTATTGAGAATTCTTCCTCTAATAAACCTTGTCTTTTCTGCATGTAGCAAGAGATTTATCTACACTTTGTCCAAGTTTTCAACATACTAAAAAATCATTCCTGAATAAATCAGTATTTGTTTAACAGAATTAGCCATTTTTGTGATATCATACTAAGTTTCGAAATTAAGAGTTTTTGACACAAGCATCTCTCTGTAAAGAAAACAGTGATTTGTGACATCACAATAACTGCATTTTAAACAAGAGGGAGGTTCTGTAGCCAAACATTGATAGCGTATCTAATAATCAAGACACCAACACAGGTCCTTTAAGATCTTTTATTTCCAGTTTCTAGTTTCCAATAGTTTGCTTGTTTCAGGCAGCTCATAAAATCATGATCCTTCATAAAACTCCTAACAACATCTTGCAAAAACAGGTTCTGTGGAACTGTCACTGAGATACTGTTCTAGGGATTGCAATATGAATCATAGTCCTCTACAAATTCATATTACTTCATATAAAATGGGAAACCTTGAGACAGTTTATCTCATTTACCACTTCCATTCCTGTGCTATTGCTCTCATACATTTTATATCCACTTATTTACAATTTTTCAACAATTTTTGTTAAACATTTTATTACAACAATTAGTTGCCTTTAATTTAAATGAGAAAAAAACTGCCAATGTGGTAGGCAGAATAATGCCCCCCCAAATATGTCCATGTCCTAATCCCCAGAATTTGTGACTATGTTAGGTTACATGATAAAGGGGAATCACGGCAGTAGGTGGAATTGAGGATGCTAGGGGGTTGACTTTCAAGATAGGGATATTATCTTGGATTATCCAACTATATCCAATTTAATCATAATCCCTAAAGTGGAGAAGGAGAAGCAGAAGAAAGTGGCAGTAAAAGTGGCAGTGTGAGGACTCAAGTTAACATTGCTTGCCAGAAAGTTAGAGAAAATGGTGCCACTGGCCAGGGACTGCCATGGCCTCTAGGAAAAGCAAGGATGTGACTTTCACTGCAAAGCCTCATGGGAACATAGCCCTCTTGGCATCTTAATTTTAGCCCTGTGGAACTCAATTCAGACTTTTGATTTCCAGAGTTTGAGATAGTATAATCATCTTGTATAAGACATTAACTTCGTGGTAATTTGTTATAGAAACAAATTAGGAAACAAATAAGAGTCTTTTGTATTTTTCAGGTGCTCTTTATTTTTTCCTATAGATCCATATTGTCACATCATGTCATTTACCTTCAACCGGAAGTTTCTGTATTCCTTGTAGTGAACCTGCTGGTGATGATGCCTATCAGCTGTCACTTATCTTTCTTTATTTACTCCTCATTTTTGGAGGTTATTTTCTCTGATTGTATAATTTTTAAAAAAGTTTATTTATGCATACAAGCTGGGTATAGGCCAGAGGTGGGGTGGTGGGGTGGGGTGGGTGTTAGAGGGTTCACCAGAGACAGAGTGGGGAGCAGGAACAGGCAGATCTACTGAAATGCACTGCTGAGGGGAGCAGTGGGAGAGACAGAAAAGTCTGCTGCGCCAAGTGGGAATTTCCCCGACCAGCTATCCAACTCCTGCTGCGGATAGCTTCTAGTGCTGGTACTTTACCCATCGGTCGACCAGGTAGGCCCTCTTTTTTTGAAAAAAATATTTATTTATTTATGCATACAAGAACTGGGGTGTAGGCCAGAAGCATGGGGTGGTGAGGATTCACCAGAGACAGAGTGGGGAGCAGAACAGGCTGATACACTGAAATACACTGCTGGGGGGCGGGCAGGAGAGGTCTGCTGTGCCATGTGGGAAGCCCTCTGGCTGGGGATCGAACTCCTGCAGTGGCTGCAGATAGCTTCATAGGCTGAGACTTAACCCACTGTACTACCAGGGAGGCCCTTTTTTCTTTTTTTTTTTTTTGAGAAATCTACAACTTTACTGGTCCTGCAGGCTATCTGACCCCTCAGATAAAGGAGAGAAGTGGGCAGCCTCAGGCCTGACCAGTGGTCTTAGATGACCTTGTAGGTGATGGGGAACTCGCCCAGGCCGTGGCCAATCATCTCAGTCTTGACGTCCACCTGATTGAAAGTTTTGCCAGTGTAGACATCCACCAGGATGCCCACCATCTCGGGCAAGATGATCACGTCGGGCAGGAGAGTCTTTGCCACCTCTGGCTTCTTCGTGGGTGGGGCCTCTCTTGGCCTTGTGCAAGCGCTTCAGCGGGAAGGCGGCTTCCAGGCCCGATTCAGGGGACGCCACTTTCGGGAGCTGTGCAGCTGCATTAGCTGCTGGCAGAGCACGTGCAGCTCGAGGTCCACGCCGCTGTAGGGGAACTTGTGGAAAGCTCGCTGCTGCTTCTCTTCCGCTTCCACCATCTTGTGAGTTCTTCAGAAAGGTGATTCTGTAATTCTTGGTTGATTTCTGTCTTTTCTTCCTTTAAAGTTGATGTACTGTTGTTACCTTTTGGTCTGTTGTTTCTGGTAAGAGTTTGGCCATGATTTGTTTTCATTTCTCCCCTGATATAATACATTGTTACTTTGGTTGTGCTAAAACTTTTTCTTTATTTTTGTTTTTGCACGGTTTGGTATTGCAGAAATGTTATTTTCTTTGTATGTTTACTGCAAGGAGTTTTAAGTTCTTATTTTCACAAAATTTGGGAAATTTTAACTATTTTTTTCAACTACTTCCTCCTGTTCACGTATTATCAATACTTTTTCTCTTCATCTTGGGTCACATTTTCCGGTGTCTAAACATGTTTAATATTTTTCATCCTGGAAATAATACATGAATTTATCTTGCTCTGAAGAATTTTGGTTATTAACTGGCAGCTTAACTACTGATTGACAGTTTTGAAATTTTGAATTTGTGTAAGGTTTTTATTTCCCCCCAGGATGAATCTGTTTCCATTTTACTCTTAATCTTAAAGCAGTCTTTCGTTCTAGGAAATAGCCTTTTTTCCAAGGATGGGGTCCCTCTTGAGTTTTCGAAAGCTTGAAGTGTTTATCAAGGTCTTCTGACTTGGTAGGTGCCATACTCTGAATGTTTGTGATCTCCCCACCAAAATCTACATATTGTGATCCTAACACCCCATATGACAGTATTAGGAGGTAGGATCTTTGGAAAGTAAGTCATGGAGGTAGAGTTTGCATAAATGGGATTCTTGCTTTCATAAAAGAAGTCCTGCAGAACTCTCAAGCACCTTCTCCATGGAGACTGACCATCTGAGAATATAATGAGAAATTTGCAAAAGGGCATTCGACCATACTGGCACTCTGATCTTTACCTTCTAGCTTATGGTACTGTGAGAAATTTCTACTGCTTTCAAGTTACCCACTCTGTGATATTTTGTTAAAATAACTTGAATGCACCAAGACAGTAGGCATCAAACTCCAAACTCTGTCTTATTCAATGTGTGGCAAAACCTGAAATCTCTGCTCAACAATTTTTAGCTGTTGCTTTTCTGGGCTCTTTTGAGGTCATGTATATGCAATTCAGAGGTCATCAAAGGATTTCAAGGAGGTTTGTAAACAGAATTTGGGACTCCCATCTCTGCGACTCTGCTTTCCAGAAGTTTCCCCTCAATTTTCTGCTGTTCTGGCAGACCATCTCTGGTGATGATAACCTCCTCAGCAAGACATCAACTAGTCACCATTCTCTGCTCGGGAATGCCCTTAAGGGTAAATCTGTTTCAAGGTGGATCTCAACAAGTATGGTTCCCTTTTTGCCAGGGTTGAGTCCTTTCCAGTTTGTGCCTGCTTTGGGGCACTCTCCAGTTATTTTTTTACATTTTGTCCAAAGTCCATAATTGTTATCTGTGAGATACTTAGTCCAATACACACTGCTCTGTCATTACTGAAAACAAAACCACTGTAGTACTTTAATAATTTTAAAACTAGCTTTACAAAAGCTAGAACAAATACAGCAAATCAGAATGGCTTTATAGGTAACAACTATCTTCTATTGATATTTTCCAAATTTTCTATAGTGTGATTTTTTTAATCTTTTTTTTCGGTTTTAGATGTTAATATGTGTAGAGAGACATCCAGATGGAAGGTAGGAAATATGTAAGTCAATGTAAAAGGTGTGTTTGTGTGAAAAAAACGTGAGTCATCTTTGGATCAACTGTTGGGTAAGGACAGAATGGTTTTGCAAGGGTGGAGAGGTATTGGGGAAGTATAAATATAGAAACTCTACCATGAGCAAAGGCAATTAGCTTCTGTTCATTGCCAAATGCCTGGGTTATAAACCAGCTAGATTACCTTATGCAGTAGAAAAGCAAATGAATCAGTCATAGAAAACCTCAAATATTTTATTTAAAATTTCCAATTTAATATCGCATGAAACAATGAGTATGATATATACACATGTAACTAATAATCAGAAAGGGATATGGAAAAAGGAAACAATTGCTTTGTAAAAATATGAAATTGGGATGAATTTTAAGGCAGTAGATCTCAGTTTTTTTCCCTACTGGTTGATTCAAATTCTTATAGAACTCCTACAGAGTGGCTTTAGCACAGATTAACCTGGGAAATTATGGTAAATTCCCTTTTTTCCTTGCAGTAAAAAACTCCTGCCCTGCTTGATTTTCTCTCCCATTCTGAAAAGTATATTAGAATTTAGATAAATACAAACATTATCAGAAAAACTGTTCTACTCTAACTTACTAACATTTAGAAAACATTCATTTAATAGATAGTTACTGAATGTATACCATGTCAATGTACTGATTCTGTTTCAACATTTTGCAAATTATTGACTACAGATTTCGTAATTTAAGTAAGATGCGCATGTACAGCAATAGAGATTGAAAGAATCCATGTTTTAAGTTAGATTATTATCAAGTTGTTGGTAAAATAAATTAAGATTTAAATAACCTAGAGCATACTAGCCTTCAGTCAATATTCAGTTCATTAGAAGCCTTGACTTCAGGCTAACTTCTCAGTAGTGAAGATAAATAGACTAAAAGGGAGGAAAGTAAGACAAAGCAAAGACCTACAGTACTTGTCTTGCTTCAGCACATTTAATAACTGCTCAAAAACTTTTCTCTCCCTACTTTTAGATACTCTTTCATGTCCCTTACTTTCTCTTGGCTCAGAATGAATCTTTTTGCACAGTTTAAACTGCACACTGTCACTCGATATTTTCTTTCTATAATGTAAACTCCATAGGGGCAGGAACTGGATTTTATTCACTTCTGTAGTGGCACATCCTAGTACTAGTACATAGTAGGTCCTCAATAAATATTGTTGAATTAAATATTCCCTCTCTTGTCACTTTCACTCTCTCCCAGTCATGCTCAAGATAAAGTCCAAATTCCTCAGGCTTATTTTCAAGGGCTTCCTTTTGTAAGCTTCCTACCAAACCTATCACTTCCTCCTCTCCCACTTTGACACTCTAAGCAGTCCTACCCCAAACTAGTCCTGAAAACACAAAACACTGATTCTCTGTATAGAAGCTTCATTCCCATTCTGTCTACCTAGCCATGTCCCCAGCACCATTCTATATTCTGCTCACACCCCATCTGTTCCTTGAAGACTTGGGTTACCTTCAGCCCACACTCTCCTCATCTATAGGACTAAGGATCTGTTTTGCTCACTGTTCTTTTTCCTGTAGTCCTTTCTTAGCTGTCTCATATGCCCATGTCTTTTCTCTCCAAGTGGAATGTATGTACCTGGGAGACCGAGAACTTAAAGCTCCAGTCATATCAAACTTCTTTGATTTCCTCTCACTCTATTTTGCCATCTTTCCTCTTTCTGAGATATCTGATTCATCTCTTAGAGATGTTTGTATACCTTTTCCTCTAATCGGCTTCCATCTATTAGACAAATGAAGCTACTCCTTATACAAAACTCTCCCTTATATAAAACTCTCATTGTACTTCACTATATCTTTCCTTACGCCTCTGTGGTCTGTGAGGCTAAGCCTCTTCTGTTCATTGCTGTATTTCCAGCAGCTCCTGGCGATAATAAATGCCCATAATAAATGCCCAAGGAATACTTACTGACTTAAAGAATTGTCCACTGACTTCTTTTGGTTATCCTTCATGCATAATAATATATCTATTATATGCTAGCTATTTAATATTCCTATTTAATGAAGGAAAAAACAGTATGAACTTATGGAGGATCCACTTGTATGCTCAGAGACAAGAGAACAGGTATGACTAGTGAAACAGCAAGCTGCAGAATAAGTGGACATGGTATTCAGAGCCTTCTACCAACTCACCCTATACCCCTTGTTCTCGTCTTTCCCCCCCCAAATAACTTATGGAGACCTATTCTGGATGAAATACAGTGGAAATACAGTGTTAAACAAAATAAAGACTCTGTCCTCAGTGACTAGTTTATGGCCTAGTGTGGGACATAGAATATTAACAAATGAACAAAGGCTGTAATATCAGTCAGCAACAAGTGCTATAAGGAAAAATCAAAATAAAGCATTCGGATAGTAACTAGGCAGGGGGTAACCACTCCCATAGTAGGGGGGGCAAGAAAGGCGTCTCTGAGGGGAGAAACTGGATCGGAGACCTGAGGGAATGAGGGAAGTAGCCACGTGCATGTTCGAGTGGAGTGCACTCTTAGCCGCAACAGCACCCCTTCTGTGAAGCTTGGGTCTGTTTGAGCTCCCAGGATACTCCCTGCCGCCTCTCCCAAAATACCTGTGATTGCCTGTGAGCACATCAGTTCTTCCCGCCACATCATAAGTCAGCAGCACTCTTATTTTGTCTAAAGCCACGAAATAAGCAATTTCTTCCCCTTTCATTTGTACAAATTAAATATATTTTAAAGGTTATTTTAAACATAAAAAATAATACGTATCGTGTGCTGGGTGGTAAAGCTGATTTGATGATGGAGGATAAAGATAGTCATTGAATGTAACAGTTATTACAGTAATGCCTTTGTTTAATGAAGCATTTTGTTATTCATAAAATTTAATAAAAAACATGATAAAAATCACAAAGTTGGAACTGATACTGGAATTTTTTTTAGCCTGTTTATCCTTATCAGACGAATCCTTTGGAAAATAAGACTGGAATGTCACAGAGGCATAAATGAGGAATGGAGAGCAAGAGTGGAGGAGACTGTCCCGTAACCAACATCTGTTGTCAGAATCTAAGGGCTGTTTTTGGGTTTTTTGATCATTTGTGTCATTTCTTTATATACCACATCTAAGTCAAGTCATCTGCTATTTCTTTTTTGACACATTTCGATTAGCATAGTCCCCTCCAGCTCTATCTATGTTGTCACAAATGGCAGGGTTCATGTTTTTATTATAGCTGAGTAGTACTCCGTTGTGTATCAGTTTCCCCATCACTTGTAATGTACCAAACATTGAGAAGCAACGTACACTCTCTCAACATTATATATCCATGTGCACACATATGCACACATATGCATATAGAATATGTAGATATGTATATAACATGTACATATATAAGCATATATGTCATACATGATATACACATATACACACATATATCTGATTTAATCCTCACACGATCCATAAGTGGCAATATGAGCCTCAGTTTGCAGAGGAATAAATTGAAGTCATGGGTTCAGAGTATAAATCATGAAACCAGGATCTGAACAATATCCAACTTGGTGCCTTTCCGCTTCATGTAACTTCAGGATAGCAACATGAAAGACTTTATATACTTTCCTTCAAAACCTGTGTTGTTCCCACTTATCTTAAACATTCTATCTGAACCATTTTAACTGGAAAAATCTGAGGGTATTCCAATAGTGATCCCCTTTTTTTACAATGAGGAAACTGTCTTAAATTGTTGGTAAGTTAGTTAAATGAAGAATTTAATATGGTCTGCCATGACTAATGACCGCTACCCATAAACTTTATCTGTGATGCTAACTCTTGAAAATGGGCTACATTTATGTCATGTTTTCTTAATAAATCTTTTTGAACTGTTTGTGTAAAATTATATCTCCGTTAATGGTTTAAAATATTCAATTATTAGAATAACTCTGGAACAGCAGAATCCTTAAATTGAACAGGTGGAAATTTTTAAGTGAGCATTAAATTTGTTTTCCAAATTTCTCCTGTTCAACTTTTTGAGCCCTCTCAGATATTATCCAAGACCTCCATTGCTTTTGCCAGGGTATTACCTCACTTCTCTTCCTAAAACCTGTTTCTCCTTTGTTTTTTGTCAGTGGTCCCATTCTTCTCAATGGCTGCTATTGTATCTTGCTGTTCTTGAATTTATTTGGGTTTCTCCACAGACTTAACAACTTCCTTTATCCTTGTCTACCTAATATCTTTTGTGTACTTGAGTATTTAGTATTTAGTCATCATTGTCATAATTAGTCTGAATACAGCTTTGATAAGTAGGCCAGCCCAGAAGACCAGCAATTTCTAAAGTTAATAATAGCTTAAGCAAACAAATTATTTTATGATTCATTCCTTTCATGACCCTTCATAAAGAAAGAAAATTATTATTTGGTGAGCATATAGAAATAATTATGTGTTTAAAGTAGTCAGTCGTTCTTGAGATGGGTTTTCCTGCTGAAACAATTTCTTTGATGTTAGGAGAAGGATTATATCTGGTAAGTACAAGTTTACATTGACAGAAATGTACGTTCATTAGAAAACTTGAAAGAGTTTAAACCCTTTTAATGATTAAATTGTGCACTTAATTCTAATTGCAGCCCTTATGACATTAGTATTTGACATGGTCACAAGATTTTTTTATACAGGATAATATTTGATTTAGTAAAAAGTCTGAATTGCAGATATTTAAAGAAGAATTTATTAGTACTTTAAAGCACTGTAATTCATTTTACTGATATCCTAAGGATCCCACCAAGAAATGATTTACTATTCTGGTTAATTAATTATTTGCAATTAACAAGTAATTTGCTCTTGAAAATAATTCATCTAAGTAATTACCTCTATCAAAAAGGAAGTTTTTAATTAGCAGAAATAAACTTTATAGCTAAATAAAAAATGAACTCCTTTCTTTGTATCTTTAAAAGCATTTTCTACCTAAAACATCATAGTAGTGGCTGATAATTAGGCAGTGACTTTTACTGCTTTAATTTAAATAAAATTAACAAAAGTGGGCATATAAAATGTCTTCTAATATTAATATCTATCAGTTGTACCACTAGGTGGCACCAACAAGCTTTTTCCAAATATGTACACTCAATAATGTAGAAGACACTTCTTGAATTCCATTCTTTTATAAACAATATCCCGTTACACCACTAGCAACATGTTTACAAATTTGACCCATCTTTGCATGGAAGACTATAAAATTATGGCCTTGGAATAATAAATGTTACTTTAGCAGATTGCTAGCTGCTTAAGAAGTTAGCATCAGTGACAAAAAGTTGAGAAATCAATCAAAATACAAAACACCATAATTTAATGAAAAAACCCTAGACTAAGTGCCAAAAGATCTGGTTCCAGTCTCAGCTCTACAACCAACTAAGTGTCTTGAGTAAGTCATTAAATCTCTCTGGTTCCTACTATCCTGGTCAGTGAAATAAAAGATTGGCTGTAGAAGAATTTATTTGTCTTATGTTTAAAAAAACACTTTTCTCCTACAAAATCCCTCAGAATTCTAATATGGAAAACAAATGAAAGCAAGACTGGGAGGGGAGTGGAATGTTTGAAGATGTATGGGAAGCACTTTCTTCTCTACTTCCCAAAACTCTTCACAGTGCCAACACGCAGTCCATGTGGTCCAGAAAAAAATAATTTGGAGGCCAAAAGGCACATGAAAAAATGTTCACTAACCCATTTGGTTAGGGAAATGCAAATCAAAACCACAATGAGATACCACCTACACCAGTGAGAATGGGCAATATAAACAAACAAACAAAAAAATGCTGGTGAGGGGGTAGAGAAAAAGTAAACCTTGTACACTGTTGATGAGAATGTGGATTGGTCCAGTCCCTATAAAACAGCAGAGTTCCTTCAAAACATTAGACATAGATCTATTGGGCCTCCCTGGTGGCTCAACGGGTTAAGCTCAGTGCTGTGGAGCTGGCCGCAGCTGCGGTACAAGTTCGATGCCCGATGGAGGGGATTCCCACATGGCGCAGCAGACCTCTCCTGCCTCTTCTGTTGCTCCCCTCAGCAGTGTACTTCAGTCAATCTGCCTGTTTTGCTCCCCATTCTGTCGCTGTTGAACCCTCTCACTACCTCACACCTCTGGCTTGCACCCCAGCTTGTATGCATAAGTAAAAATACATCTAAAAAAAAATAGATCTACTGATTGGACCAGCAATTCCACTCCTAGGTACCTACTCAGAGAATGCAGAAACACTAATTCAAAGCGATATATGCACCTCTGTGTTCACTGCAGCACTGTTTCTCATAGCATAGTTATGGAAATAACCTAAGTGCCCAAAGAAGATGAGTAGATAAGGAAGATGTGCTATATAGACATGATAGAAAATTACTCAGCCTTAAAAGTAAAAAGATGAATTCTTGCCATTTACAAAAACATGTATGGAACTAGAAGGGTTTATGGCAAGCAAAATAAGTCAGGAGAAAGGCAAATTCCAGATGATTTCACTCATAAGTGTAATATAGAGAAACAAAACACAGGAATTGACAAAACTAAACCTAAACAAACCCTAAAAATAGGACTGTAAGAATAGGTTACTAGAAGGAGGGGAAGAGTGGAGATGTGAAGAAAACGTCAGGGGCCCCAATGGTCTATAGTGAGGACTGTGGGTATTTTGATGCTGTCTGGGTTGGTGACCTATGTCTATGTGAAAATATCCTCCTAAATCATATACAGTGTTGTAAGCCAGTGTTACCTCAATTTAAAAGAATAAACTTTAAAAAATCACAGAAAATAATAATTTAGAGACCAGTGAAATAGAAAATTACTAAGGTGCTATTTCAGAAGTCTGATTGCAGATACACAAACTATGTACAAATTTTATTTGTCCAGTTCCAGGATAGGAGGCAGGCATTTTTTCCTCCATTTTATGAAGAGTAGATGGGATATGTAATTTAATGTCTCTGACAATTCACCTGGATCAGAATCCAGGACTTCCAGGATTTTTAAATTAAACTTTTTATTTTGAGAAATTAAAGGTTCACAATGCAGTTATAAAAAAAAATAGCATAGAGAAATCACAGGTACCATTTATCCCATTTCCCCCAATAAGGATATTTGACAAAATTATAGTACCATTTCATAACTGTTATATTAAGACAGTCAAGATGCAGAACATTTATACCATCCCAGGAATCCCTGTAATGTGCTTTTATAGCTATACATATTTCTTTCTTATCCCCATTGCCCCCTTATTCCTGGGAATTGTCCGATTTGTTCCTCATTTCTATAATTTTTTCCATTTAAAGAATGTTATTTAAATGGAATTACATAGTAAGTGGATTTTTAGGATTTACATTTTCATTCATCAAAATACTCTGGAGATTTATCCATGTGTTGCCCATATCAATGTTCATTTTTTCTTATTGCTGAAGATTTGGCCATACCACAGATTTTTAACCATTCACCCACTGGAAAACATCTGTTGTTTTCCAGGGGGGTTCTTAAAATAAAGTTGTGACAACTTTTGGTGTACAGGATTTTGTGTGAATACAATTTTTGTCTTTCTGGGATAAATGTACAGGAATGTTTTTGTCTGGTGTTAGCAGAAGGGTAATAGTAGCATAATTCATAAAATGAATATATAAAATTCATAAAATGAATTAGAATATCTTCCTCCTAGATTTGTAGAAGGTAAGAGTTTACATCTGATTGATGTTAATTCTTCTTTATACATTAGCTAGAATTCTCAAGTGAAACAATTTTGTCCTAGGACTCTTCTTTCGTGAATTTTAAATATAAATTCAGTTTTCTTAACAATTATCTCTCATATTGGGTGAGTTGTGATTGTGTTTTTGAAGGAATTCTTTCATATAAGTTATCAAACTTATGTGTGTACAGTTGTTACCATCTCCTTATCTTTTTGAAGTCTTCAAGGTAAAATAGTGATATCCCTGCTTCATTCATTTATCGTTTGTGCTGTTTTCTTTTTCAGTTTAACTCCATATTGACCCGTTTAAAGAAACAGTTCTTTGTTTCATTGACTTTATTCTTTGCTTTTTGTTTCATTGATTTCAGCTCTTATCTTTATTATTTCCTGCCTTCTTTTTGGTTTTATATTGCTTTTCTTTCTTAGGTTCTTGAGGTAAGAGATAAGATTATTGATTTTAGACTTTTTCTCTTTCGAATGTTAAGCGTTTAGTGCTTAAATTTCCTCTTGACACTGCATTAGCTGTACCCTACCACTTTTGATATGGTCTGTCTTCATTTCAGTTAAGTGTATTTTTTTTACTTCTCTTGAGAGTTCTTCGTTCTTTAGGAACTATTTAGAAGATTTTTTTTAGTTTCCAAGTGTTTGAAAATTTTCCTATTACCTTTCAATTGTTGATTGTGGTCTGTTACGGTCATACAACATATTTCATATGAATTCAGTTCTTTTAGATAGGTTGAGATTTGTTTAAGACCTGGATATCATTCATCTTGGTATATGTTCCATGGGTACTTAAAAAGAAGGTTTATTTTGCTGTTGTTAGGTGGGCTTTTCCATTAACATTGGTTAGATTGTATAGGTTGATGTTATTGCTGAATTCTCTATCTTTGCTGGTTTTCTTTCTAGTTGTCTTATTTATTATCAAAAGAAGGATAGAGAATTACTGGCAGTTATAGGGCCTCCCTGGTGGTGCAAGGGCTGGGGTCTCAGCATTAGGAAGCTATCTGCAGCCACTGCAGCACCAGCTGGCTCCCCAGACAGGGAGCTGACCCACATGGTGCAACGGATCTCTCCTATCTCGCCCTCTGCTCCCCTCAGCAGTGTATTTCAGTAGATCCGCCTGTTCTGCTCCCCATTCTGTCTCTGGTGAATCCTCTCACCACGCCCCCCACACATACCTCTGGCCTACACCCCAACTTTTGTATGCATACATAAATAAATCTCTTAAAAAATAGGAATTATTGGGGCCTCCCTGGTGGCGCAGCAGTTGAGCACTGCGCTGTGGAGCTGTCAGCAGCGGCTATGTGAGTTCGACGCCCGGCCCGGGAGATTCCCACATGGCGCGGCAGACCTCTCCTGCCTTGCCCGCTGCTCCCCTCAGCAGTGTGTTTCTGTCTGTCTGCCTGTTCTGCTCCCCATTCTCTCTCTGGTGAGCCCTCTCGCCGCCCCACGCCTCTGGCCTGTACCCCAGCTTGTATGCATAAATAAATAAATCTTTAAAAAAAATAGTAAGAATTATTGGCAGCTATAATTATGAATCTGGCTATATCTTCTTTCAGTTCTATCAGTTTTTCTCTTCTCATACTTCACAGCTCTCTTTTTTTAGTGCATGAACACTAAGAGTTATTATGTCTTCTTGGTGAGTTAACTTGACTTTAAAAAAATGGTATTCTATGTCTCTGGTAATTTTCTTTATTCTGAAGTTTACCTTATCTAATATTAATATAGCCATCTCTATAATAATCCATCCACCTTAATCCATCCACATTAATGTTTAAATGATATTTATGTTTCTATTCTTTCACTTCCAGTCTTACATATAATTTTATTTGAGATTAGTTTCTTTTCTGTTTTTTTTAAGGCTTATTTATTTATGCATACAAGAACTGGAGTGTAGGCCATAGGTGTTGGGGGCTGAAAGGATTCACCAGAGACAGAGTGGGGAGCAGAACAGGCCGATTGACAGAAATACACTGCTGAGGGGAGCAGTGGGCAAGACGGGAGAGGTCTGCTGCACCATGTGAGTCAGCTCCCTGGCCAGGGATCGAACTTGTCCTGCAGTGGCTGCTGATAGCTTCATAGTGCTGAGACTTAACACCTTGCGCCACCATGAGGCCCGAGATTTGTTTCTTTTAGACAGTGTATGTGTGTCACATTTTTTGATCAACTATTCCAATCTTTGTCTTTCAATTGTTATGTTTAGACCATTTGCATTTAAAAGAATTACTGCTATTTTAGGGCTTAAGTATGTCATTTTATATATCTTTCTGTTTATTCTGTTTTTCATTTCTATTTCCTTTATTTTTGTCTTCCTGTAGTTTACTGGAACATGTTTTAGAATTTTATTTTTATTTATCTACTGTTTTTATATAATATTTTTATTGGTTGCTCTAGGTATTTGTTCCGTTACCTATACATAGCTGTCATAGTCTTCTGATGAATGAATATAGAAATCCACCTTCTTTTATGTTCCTTTATAGTCCATTCATAATCTGTTATCTTAAACATTTCTTCTACACAATTTTTATGCAGTCATCAAATACAATTCAGAAAACTCTAAAAAGAGAGGAAAGTCTATTGTGTTTGCCCATATTTTGCTAATCTTTCTTGAAATTGTCCTTTCTTCCTTCCTGTTGTTCTAAGGTTCCTTCTTTTATAATTAGTGTTTCTGGATCATGGGCCTCTCTAACACCAAGTCCAGGATATATGAGGCAAAAAGAAAAGCCAGAGAATTAACCTCCATGTCATTCTTTGTGTCCCAGGGTCCCTAGTGAATCTGCTTTCTTCTTGCCACTTTTCATAGTCTGTTTATGTTTAGGTGATCTTAGTGGTAGAAGCAGGGAAAGGTATATCTGCTTTCACTTCCCAGAAAGAGCCATATCATTTCTGGCCTTTTTATCTTGTGCTTCGAGTCAATAATCTCTACCCTACATAGAAGTATGTAACTAGTGTTAAATGCAGAAGTTTGTCATAGCATAAAGATACTTCATGAAGCAGGAGGAACTTGAGTTTCCATCCTGAAAAGTAAATTCCATCATATAAGTCCTGTCATTACCCAAACATTAGCTACTAAAGAACTCAAAAATAATTATTGTGCCTTTAGTTTGTACCATGTGCCAGACCTTATATTGACTGACACACAATTAATGCAGTGAGCATGATTTTAGGTATTTTAGAATTGAGGAAAGTAAGGTGTATAGAAGCTTGGACTGAAACCAAACACTGAACTTGAACCACTGGCATTCTGACACATTCTTTTCAAAGTTGAAACAAATGCTGGTAGAAGGTACCTCCAGGCACCAACTGCCTAGTTCAAACCAAAACTAAGCTGTTGCAGACTAGTAGAGATATCAAAATATATATGAGCACATAGCATTGGAAACCAAACTTCAGAGTGAGGTGTGAAATACTAAACAAGAAGTGAACAAAAAATTTAATAAAAAGGTGAAGATTTTGCTACTGAAAATTTCGCTCGCCTTTATGTGCCTCAGTTTCTCTGTGGGAAGATGACGTGGGAAAACAAGCACTGTTCTTTAATTGAGTGTGATGTAAGATGTGCCAGCATTATGAATCACAAGACAGTGAAATATTTTATGTGGCTTTAAAGCTCTTGAGCCTCAGGGGAAAATACATTCCTGGTCAATGAAGTATTAGGAGGTTGTGCATCAATTCTACCTTCTCAAGTTATGTAGAAGCACTTTTCCTTTAACGATTGATGTTGTCCTTTCCATGAATCAAATACATCTCAATGATATCATCTTTGAATACAATACAATCTTTTTCTCTTTGAACATCTGGATCTCTGGGGTACCTTTCTAAAAAAATGCCTCTTTCAATTATTTGAAGACTCAATCTGAGCTGATTTTTTCTTCTGCATATTCTGTTTATTTGACCCCCAATTTTCCATGTAGATTTCAGCAAATGTTCTTAGTTTTTCTTCCTCACCATTTAAATTATATCAATGATCAGGACATTCTGGTTGGGAGAATCTCTCCTTAACGTTGAAGCTTATGAATCACTCAGAACTATCTAGAGACTTTTGAATTGGAAATGGGGCATGAGTTTCCTCTTTAGATGTATGGCACTCCTTTACTAGATTTCTGACAGCCCTTTTGCTGTCTCTGCTTCATTGTAGTGACCCAAAAATATGCCTTTGTTTATCAAACACAGTTTTGTTTTTCTAATTTTTCACATTTTTGTCACATAGAACTTTATATAGAGAGCTATGCTTTTAACTACATAATACATTATTATTATTTTTAATGTCTCTCCATGGTACTGATTTTGAAATTATAATTTTGTTTATACATTTGAATTATAAAAAAAACAATCTACAGAATTTATGTTTTTAAAAGTTCTAATTTACTTTAAAAATGTTAACTAGACAATGACTATTACAAAATATTAAAGATAAGTTTGTAAAATAAAATATTTTAACCTCTTTTTTGTATGGGTTAATTTTAGGAAGCTGTACCATATTTAGATCAATGTAGTTAATTATTAGTAATAGTGATTACTACAACTTAGTAAGCACTTAGTGCCTTCTCTGTTGAGGATTTTACATGAATAATTTTATTTACTTTTCACAATGATGATGTGGGTTAGGGAATATTTTTGCCTATTTTACAGATGAAAAAGATGATTCTTACGAAAAGTAAATAAATTCCCTCAAAGACAAAAGCATATCCGTTTGACTCCAAAGTCTGATTTCCTTTAGTAAAACTACAAAATAAGGATCTCTAAATTCTTATTTTCCTTCATATAAATGACTGCTAACTTCGTAGTCCCTTTTTCTGGTTTGAGAAGACTTACAGAAATAACATCATTCATCTACTAGCAACTTGGTTTCTTCTAAGGCATGGTTATGAGCTCTGTAGTTTTATTTAATCTACTCAAAAGCCCAGTGAGGTAATCATTCTTATCTTTTCCTTTTATAGGCAAAGAAACTGAGGCAGAAGAAATTAAGAAACTTGCCCAAGATCATAATGTAAGTGGAATTAATTAGTAGGATTCAATTGAAAGAAGTCTGACTTTGAAATTTGTATCTTAACCAATATGCTATAAAATCCCTGGCTGATTCTGATATTGAAGAGGCAACTTCATTTATGTTGACTCCTTCAAAGCATTTACACAGCATGAACATATCTGTTACTGTTAGAACTACTTTTCTTTCATATTCTCTTCCTTTTTCATTACTAAATTGAAACCATAACATTACTGATATTCAGTCATTTTCAAATGGCAATTTTATATGTTTGCCAATATACTTTTTTTTCCAATATAAATCTTTTCTGTCCTCTCCCTTGACATCTTGAATACTCCTGTGCTCTCTCTTGTTACTCAAACCTTTTACAAGTCTGTAGACCATTCATCTAGAATATACCATGTAAGAATA
Source organism: Scalopus aquaticus (assembly GCA_004024925.1). Classification (NCBI taxonomy): domain Eukaryota; kingdom Metazoa; phylum Chordata; class Mammalia; order Eulipotyphla; family Talpidae; genus Scalopus; species Scalopus aquaticus. Next base: position 34,184 of record PVIJ01005088.1, read on the forward strand.
AAAACATTGGGCTTTACCTTCCCTCTAAGAGAGGACTTTTGCTTTCCAGCCTCCTATGTTGAACTCTGCTTTGCACCTTTATTGTTATGTTTATGTTGTAATAACATGGACAAGGATGCCAGTCATGAGTTTAGTGGTTTAGAAACTAATGAGTATTTTTTCCCCTGCTATTTACTCATGTTTGAAAGAAACAAGCCCCAGGCAAAAATAAAGTTGGAAAATTTTTCAAAGTCCATTTCGCCTTCCATTTTTCAATCAACACTTACTTAGTACCCACATGGTACTAGGACTCTATGAGACACTAGGGTGCAGAAAGATGTAAAGTGGGGGAAAAATCATCATCTTGGTTTTAGAAAAAAATTAAAGGGCAGCTTATATATATGTGTATATTTACTGAGCTTTCTTAGGAGTTTTATGGTTTCTGTCCTTGAAAGAGAGTTATACACATAAGTGTGCCAGGAGTTGTTACTCTCTAACTTTATTGTTGACTGATTTTACAAATTAACAAATCGGATTTTTGAAATGGTGGTTGATAGTTTACAAAACAATTCCTTATGATACGTCAAATGGATCAACAAATTGTAAATCTGGATTTCTTTTCTTGACAATGAAAGTAACTGACAAAAAGTACTCGTTCTGTGATCTCTCTGGTTGCCTGACCTCACAATCACACAACACCAATGACCTTAACACTGGGGCCTGAGGAAGGTAAGAAGGTTCCTGCCTTTTTTTTGCCCCGACTTCAGAGTTAGAATGATAGATTAGAACTTTTACATCTCATGTTACTTATTATTACCACATTATTTATTATTTTCAGTTTCACATCATTTATTCATTTGGCGACTATTTGCCTAGGCTTGTGTGCCAGGACCAATGCTATGTATTGAGGACATGAGGAAATTGTGGAAGCTGATTTCATGTTCAAGAAAGTCATCCAAGTTCAAAGAGTTAAGAATTTTCCAAAATAAGAGATAGGGCAGGAATTTAAGAGATTCAGGAAGTAGAAACCTCAGTGATTGGTTATGGGTAGAATGTGAGAGTTGAGAGTGGGTAGCCTACATGACCCACAGGTTTCAGGTTGGATGGTGAAAACAATCCCTATTTCACGAACTCTAAAAGGTACTTTTTTCACATTTAAGCAACTCCTGGTTGAGCTCCATTTTATATTCAATGGTATGTCTATTTAATTGACAGTGTTCTTTTCCCTTTTTCTGTGATACAGTAAATAATGATATGTTGGCTACACAATGACACTTAGATTCAGAATAAAAAGGAAATACGATCAGCAATACAGAGGAAGCTCTGATTTTGGCAGGTGCACTGAGAAGAGAAGGCCACCACATTGCCCAGGAGATGAGAATGTTGGTGGCTTTAGGTACTGTACGTTACTTTTTATTTAAAACAAAAAGCACATTTCTGTCCTGCTGCACATGGAGTGTGTGATTATTCTAGATGAAATGTTCAGTTCTGGGATCTGGATATTGGGAGAAGGGGGTCTGGTGATGGGTGCAGGTCCAGAAGTTGCCTGGAAAACTAGGCTTATGGAAAGATAGGGAATCCATTACATTTTTTCAAGGACCTATATTTTATTGATTTTGGCATCTTGCATTGTTAGAGGTCAATTATCAGCAAAAGGTATTAAGATGAATGTCTACATTTTGAATCTTAAGAGAAATATTTTAATTTTCGCACTTCAACAGTACAAAATAATGTGTCACTATTCTAAAAATAAATGGTTACAGCTGTATCAATGGAAATGAGTCAATAAGGTCTGCTGCAATAACGTCCTAACCAGTCTCTGGTTCTACCTTGTCCTTACAGAGTGTATCCATCATATATTCACCAGTGTGGTTAATTGAAACTGAAATTTCTTGTCATTTGCTAGCTCAAAAATTTCACCCATAGAATAAAATCCAAACTTATCTCGGCCTGTCGGATCCTGTATGATTGGATTGCTTACCTACTTGACCCAGTCTTTTATTCAGTCAGATCTGCCCTTGTGCTGATCATTGCAACACCTACCGTGTTATTTCCCAACTCAGGACCTGCATCTTTATTGTTCTCTCTTCCTAGATTTTCCTTCCTCCAGATCTCCCCATAGTTTTCTCTGTCAGATGTCATTGGTCCAGTTAGGCATTGCTCAATCAAAAATCTAAAACTTTTCATATGCACACTGCCATATATTTCCTCTCACGCTGCTTCATTTCTCTTAATTGCGATTACCACAACCTGAAATTGCAAATTTCACATTCATCCCAGCAAACTGTAAAATACACATGTCCCTCACTTAAGATGGTTTCAATGTATGATTTTTTTTAACTTTACAATGATGTGAAAGTAATATGCATTCAGTAAAAACCATACTTGAACTTTGGATTTTTGGTCTTTTCTCTGGCTAGCTCTATGCATATGATACTCTGGTGATGCTGGGCACAGCAGCAGCAGTAGCAGGTGGCAGCTCCCGTCAGCCACGAGATCATGACGGTGACACTGCCATAGGCTAAACACTGGTGGTCAATAGGTTAAGTTTCTTTAATGCATTTTCAGTCTACGGTATTTTCAACTTTCAGTGGGTTTATTAGGACATAACTCCGTCATAAATGGAGGAAGATCTGTCATATCCTGGAATTGGACCCCACAGAGTAAATGTAAAATAAATAAGTTATTCGTTAAATGAATGCTGTAGTCTTCAGTATCTGAACTAAATGTCACCGTGTTATCGGAGAGCTCCATCAGCTGTGGGAGCTGGTAGGAGCAGTGTATTTCTTTCACCCTGCTGCTCCGCACAGGTTTGTTGTTGACCTTTTATGTAGCAAGTGTATTTACTGCAGTCAGCTTCTCTTTCCATAAGTGAGGTGCCAATCAGACTTATGGGAGGGGCACCCTAAAAGATAATATAAGCCAGGGTCGGAGGGAGGTGGGGTAGCAAGTCCGAGAGAGAAGCAGAAGAGAGGGGAAGCAGAGAGGAGAGAAAAGAGAGAGGAGACACCAGCCCCAGAGAGAGAAGGAAGAGCCCAGAAGACAATGACAACAACAACGGCACCGGCCTCCTGAAGGAGAAAGAAGCCGGTTCCAGACTCCGAAGAAAGAAGGGGAAGACTCTGTTCCTGGGCTCTAGGGAGGGAGTGAAGCATCCAGCAGCCGCCCTCCGAGGAGGGAAAGGAAGCCAGAGGACTCTGTCAGAGACTGGGCCTCGGTCCTGTCTCTGACGTTGCCTGAAAGGAGCCCCAGAGGCCCTGGGCCTGGTGTCTCAAAGAACTGTTAATTGGCGAGGGACCAGCAGTGACCATCCTTACTGGCCAGTGCAGTCCGGCACTCCTGGTGACCAGTGGCGACTGTCGCTGGCTGATGTTTTCTGGTGAGATAGCGGGGGCCTTGTGGATACAGTAAACTCTTTGTTTCCCCTGTTTGTAAAATAAATCCTGTGTTTGTTGTTGTTGTTTCCGTAGCCTGAGGGCCCTTGTAATTGAGTGGCAGGTGAGACCCACAGACAGTGACTTGTCCTCTTCTCAGGAGCTGGCCTTTGTTGTTTTTGGCCTTTTGGGGCTTTTTGGTGACTTTGGTGCCTCAGAACCTGGGCAGTTGTGTCCCCTCCGCCCCCCTTCAGTTGTACTGGAGAAGATGCTCTATGCTCTGTCTCAGGGCCTACCATGGCCTCAGCTATCTCAACATAGGGACCAAAGATCCTTGTACACAGAACTCTGCTTTATGCTTAGCTCCTAAGACCCTTGCATCAGTTGGTTAAAGCAGAGCTCGGTCCATAAGAACCAAAGAAACATATTTATAGGCTTACTTCTCAAAAGAATGGTTACAGGGCATAAGCCTCAGCATCACTTAAGAATTTGTTAGGAACACAGGCTCTCAGAACTATGAGTTAGAATCTGCATTTTAAACAAGATCCCTAAGTGATTTGTATAGACATTAAAATCAGAGAAGCATTGATCTATAGCAATGTTTTTCAAATTGCACAGTGCAAAATCAATTTAGCAAATCACAACTTGCAATTTTGTTTTAATATTTTATGTATTTTATTGAGACAACATTAGTTTACAACATTCTATATGATTTAGAGGTATAGGATCACACCCTTCAGGTGCATGTTGTCACACCACACTTCCCATAGTCCTCCAATATAGTCCATATGCCCCCTCCTCCACTTAATTCCTGCCTCCCCTTTCCCCTCTGGTTGCCTCAATTCTACAGATTTCTAGGGTTTGTTATTGTTTTGTTTTTATCATCCCCTTTGTGTTGTTTGCCTTTTTCCTTCTGACGTTTCAATTAGCAAAATCCCCTTCAATCCCATCTACCCACTAGTCTCAAAAGTTATAAAATTTTTATCATTTTTAATAGCTGAGTAGTATCCCATTGTTATATATGCCACACCTTTTAATCTACTCATCTGGAACTTAGGTCGTTTCCCTAACTTGACTATTGTAAATAGTACTGCGACAAGAACACATGGATTTCTTTGAAATAGTGTTTTTGCATTCTTTGAGTAGATACCTGGAGGTAGAATTGCTGGATGATATTGTAGATAAATCTGTTTTTAATATTCTGGGAAACATCCATACTGTTTTCCAGAGGGGCTGGACAAGTCTATATACCCACCAATATGGGGATTCCTTTTTCTCCGTGTCCTCAGCAACACTTGAGGTTTCTAGTCTTTTTGATATGAGGTCTTTTTTTCTCTTCCATCTCATTGTTTACATGTAGGAATGTAACTGATTTTTGTAAATTTATTTTGCTATACTGATTTATTGTCTAAATTAATTTTTTACAACTAGCAATTTTTTAAAGGAACAGAGAATAGGGTAGGGTAGGGTACATTAACAATAGAAAATATGAGAGTATAAAACATGTACCTTGTTTAAGTATTGTCTTATGAACATTTATGCATATATTTATGTGTGCATATTATCACAATGTGAAATATATTTATTATAGTGGATTATAGTCAGTATGCTTAAAAGCTGCTAATCCACAGGAGAGCCAGAAATCTGAGGTGAGAATTAACCTATGGAGAAAAATGATACTCTGTTTTGACAATTGAATCAATCAGACCTTCTAAGCAGAGTTAGAGAATTAAACAAAAAGGGTTGTTTTGACAAACCTTTTCCAGACTATTAAAATGGCCACTGTTCTGTCTTATCATAGGTAGAGTAGAACATAAGTTATGTAAGTCTTTACTTTCACTATTGCAACTTGAAAAAAAATAGAGACTAAAATTTCTAAGAGTCAGCAATCTGGGATTTAGAAATGTTCTTACCTCAACATGCACACTGGTAATGAGTAACATATTTAGAGCATTACAAATGCCTTTTGTGTGTTCTAAAAGGAAAATGAAAAATCAAATAGGGGAAGATCGAGTAATTTTAGCCATAATGATTGAAACTGTCACAGTACAAATCCAATTGACAGCAATACATAGACATATTTTTTATACTAATATGGCATGTCGAAACTGTATACATTATCATTGTTTTAAAAGCTGATGCATATGTCACAGTAACTAAAGTCTTTTTCTTAGTTCAACAGACATTGCTACATATCACTAAGATCAAACCACACAGGGTGCAATAATTATCTAACATTTACTCACTCAACACATTTTTTAACATCTGTTACATTTAAGCCATTGTGGAGGGTAAAGATGAAAGTCTGTATACACTCTCAAAGCAATTTTTCTGGATAGGAAAATATGAGTATTGATAGACTAGAAAAGCAGAGGCCACATTTTTGTGTGTTTGAGCGTAAAGGAAATATTCTGTAAATTAAGGCCATGTTTTGTCTAACTAGAGGTGGATGAGTTAGTGTACCATACATACCACTAGATTATTTGAATCTCATACTCTTTCTCTATTCTTTTTGTTCAGCAATTTCTTTGAACTTTGGTACGTCCATTAAAGAATGAGCAAATTCAAAGTAAGGCACTGAAACACCTATGAATTAAGCTTTTTTTGGAGCAGTGCGCCTTTGTTTATAGCCTGTAACCCTTGACAAGATTAATTTCAGGCTTAGTATGTGTTAAACGTTAGAATATTGTTAAGATGGCAAAAAAGAATGAGACTTGTCTCATTCTTATCTTCCTCATGTTTCCACCTATCCATTTTTTTATTTTCCTTTTTAAAAAGATTTATTTATTTATGCATGCAAGAGTTGGGGTGTAGGCCAGAGGTGTAGGGGGTGGGGGGTGAGAGGACTCACAAGAGACAGAGTGGGGAACTGAACAGCCTGAAATACACCGCTGAGGAGAGCAGAGGGAGAGACAGGAGAGGTCTGCTGTGCCATGTGGGAAGCTCCCTGGCTGGGGATTGAACTCATGCTGCAGCTGCCGATAGCTTCATAGTGCTGAGACTTAACACCTTCGTGCCACCAGGGAGGGCCCCCCACCTATCCTTATGATAAATTCCCATCACCAAGAATAACCTGTATGTAAATCTCTTCATTTTCAAAAATTCTGATCCTTGGCAAACCTGCAAGATTATTAAGATTTATAATCTGAATGAAGATCTCTGCTACTAGTTATTACGAGTCTTATTTTAGTGAATGAGTACCATTAATATCAAGGCTGGTTAAGGAATTTCTTTATTAACCACCATTATTTAACCAACATAATTAGATAACAAATTAATAAAAATAAAAATTGGAAAAAGTGAAACAAAATAATCATTTGCTGACAGTGTGATTATCTGGAAAAGTCAAGAAACTCAAATGAAAAACTGTTAGAAATAATAAGAATTCGAAATTTATAAATCAAAACTGAATTTTTTTATAATCAACTAGAAGTAAAAAAGCTTAAAAGATGTAGAATACATAGAACATGTGGAAGATTTGTCTGAAGAAAACTAAAACAACACTGAAAGACATAAAAAATGTACTAAATGACATCATGTGTACTCATTCTGGACATTTCAGCATGAAAAATGTCAATTTTCCCTAAACCAACCTAAAAATTCAATATAATCTTAAAAGAATAAACAGCAAAATGATTTATTTTGAAACTAGATTCTAAAGTTCAAATGGAAAACAGTAAATAAAAGAACCAGGGAAAGTATAAAAATGTAACAAAAATGGAGTTGCATCTTTCCATCAGATAGTAAAATATGTTTTATAAGCTAAAACATTGTAAAATGTGGTAGTGATACATGTCTAGAACAGTGCCTGGCACATATGATATATATTTGTTGAGCAAATGAACAGTCAAAGTGTGTGATAGCAAATCTAAATTGGGTTCAAATGCTTATTGGAATTTGGCATATGAAAAAGTGGGATTTGGAAAACAATATGGAAAAGAGGAATTATTCTGTAAATTGTATTAGGACAACTGGATAACCATTTGGGAAAAAAAAAATTGGAGCCATTCTTCACATTTTACATAGAATGAATTCCAAATGGATCAAATGTTAAAAAAAAAAAAAAACTAAAAGAACTGGAAGAAAGTCAAAAATCAAAAAAAAAAAATCTTTTCTGAAGCCATAAAGAAATGGTGAAATTGGACCACGTAATAATAAAAATTTTCTGCATCATAAAAACCCAACGACAGATGAATGGATTAAGAAGATGAGGTATAGGGCCTCCCTGGTGGCTTAGGTGTTAAGTATTAGGGCTGTCACCCACTGTAACCTGAGTTTGATCCTCAGCCAGGGAGCTAACCCACCTATGGTGCAGCAGACCTCTCCTGTCTCACCTGCTGCTCCCCTCAGCAGTGTATTTCAGTAGAGCCTCCTGTTCTGCTCCCCACTCTGTCTCTGGTGAATCCTCTCAACCCTCACACTTCTGGCCTGCACCCCAGTTCTTCTATGCATAAATAAATAAAATAAATCTTAAAAAAAAAACTGATGTGGTATATAAACACAATGAAATACTACTAAACTATGAAAAAGATGAACTCTTGCATTCATGAAAACATGGATCAAACTGGGGGGATTATACTAAGTTAAATAAGGAAGACAAATACCAGATGGCTTCATTCATACGTGTAATATAAAACAACAACAACAACAAAAATAAACCAAAATAAATCCTAGAAATCTGGGGCCTCCCTGGTGGCGCAGCGGTTAAGCACTGCGCTGTGGAGCTGTCCAGCAGCGATGCGAGTTCGACGCCCAGCCGGGGAGAATCCCACATGGTGCGGCAGACCTCTCCTGCCTCGCCCGCTGCTCCCCTCAGAAGTGTACTTCTGATCTGCCTGTTCTGCTCCCTACTCTGTCTCTGGGGAACCCTCTCGCCGCCCCACACCTCTGGCCTGTACCCCAGCTTGTATGTACAAACAAATAAATCTTAAAAAAAAAAAAATCCTAGAAATCTGCCTGTAGAACTGATGCCAGAAAGGGAGAGCTGGGCACCAGCGGGGGAGGAGGCCCAGTAAACTATGGTGGAGAATTATGGTGCTTTGATGGTGGGTGTTTTATGGTAATATACATCTGAAGGGTGTGGACCTGTACCCCTAAATCACATACAGTGTTGTAAACCAATGTTACCTCAATAAATATAATACAATAAAAGGCTTTTTATTATAGACACACAAAAGAAAACTGAAAAATTGGGTAAAATATTTACTAAACACATCACAAAGAGGATTTAAACTCTTTAAATGGATTCTTTACTAACAAGAGTGTCTCCAAATTAGAAATGAAAGAAAACAAAATAACCATCCCCCCCCCCACACATACATAATAGAAAACTTGGCAAAAGATACGAACAGTTTATAAGAAGAAAAAAAATGTCCTTTAAGTATGTGAGGAGATAGGAATTTCAATTATAAAAAATTGAAATGCAAATTAGACTTATAATTTAATTTCATGATTTACTCATTGAATAGGCAAACGTCACAAATCTTGACTACACTCTGTGTTGATGAACAAGTGGCCCTTTCAATCATTGCTGAAAAGATTGTCAATTGGTACTCTTCAGAGAGTAGTTTGGCAATATCTGCTAAAATTAAAACTGCACAGACCTTTTGAAATGAAAGTTCTACTTCTAGAAATTTAAGCCACAATGTGTCAAATGACATATGGGCAAAAACTATCACAGTAACAGCAATTTGTTGGAAACAACCCTAACTATTGATATCAGTAGAGGACCAATTAAACAAATTAGAATTTATTCACCTAACAGAAGGCTTTGTCATTAATAGAATAATGATAATCAAAGCCCCCACCCCTCCTTTAAACCCTTGCAACCACTTTCCAACTTTGGCCTTCCCAGTGCTCTGTTTTATTTTTTTCGTAGCACTAAATAAGCAATACATATTTCATTGCTTATTCTGTTTTTATCTGTCTTTCCTGTACCCCTGTTACTAGAAAGTCCACTTCTGTATATCATTACACACAAGAATGCCTGGCACATGGAAGACAAAAATACTTGTCAAATGGGTGAATAAAAGAATGAATAAATATGGAAAAAGCTTGTAAATCTACTTTAAAGTGAAGAAAGAATGCAGTGGTACTGTACTCTTTACATAAAGAAGTTATCTACTCACATATGCATACATGCTTACACATGCAGTTGTACATGCACATGCATATATGCTTGCCTATCCAGAGAATTTCTGGAAGGATGTGCAGGAAGCTGGTACCAGTTGTTTTCTCTTGGAACATTAGAGCAGAACTGTGAGGCTGGCCAGCACAGATGTGAGAGAACTTCGATTTTTCACAATTTGCCCTTATACATTTTGAATATTGTTCCACATACATGTGTTGTGTAATCAAATACTAATTTTAAAACATTTTTGATTTAAAAAGTGAGCTGAGGAAAACAGAAATTGTCAGTCAGAGGATTAATACCAGAGGCATGTGAGGCAAATGTTGAGCTTCCAGGAAAAGAGAGAAAGGGGTTCTGGAATCTGGAAGGGGCTCCTGTTGTCTCTGAGCGCTCAAGTGGCCTCATCCATCCCGGTAGCTGTGTCCCTCCAGCTGTCTTTGTTCCCACTCCCAACCTTACTGGGGCGCCACCTTCCCCTTTCCTTGTAGGCACTTTCCATTTCTGTGCCTTCACATAAGTGGTTCCATCTGATGGAATGTAACTTTTCCTCTCATCTACAAAAAAACCCTCTTATTTATTTTTTGGTGAACTTATCTCTTTCTTCATTCTGTGCTTCCTACAGCAATTTGTTCTTATTTAAATTTGGAACTGAATACCATCATTTTGTTTATAAGTCTCTTTAGACAGGTAGTCTTTATGTATGTTTTTGTATACATATGTGTTTACATACCTGCAAGCTACTTGAAGGCATGAGCTGTCATTCATCTTTGTTCTCCATTGCTTAAACATAACTTGCATGGAACTAGTATGACTTACAGTAGGTCAGTGCCTCAAATGCTCATTAAGTGAATGACTGTAATCCTTTTTTCATGTATCTTATATATTAACCTTAAAATTGGGAGAAGTTTTTAATGGGACTATCATAAATCACTATTCAGTGGCCTTAGGAATGTCAGTCAGTAGTGCACTGGCATTATATTAGAATGCCCCCCCCCCAATAAAATCCCCAGGAAAATTAAGCTTTAGAAGGTTCAGAAGTGGATTTTGCAAAGATATGCAAATTCACCTGAAAGAGGTCTGACCAACAATGTGAGACCATAACCATACTGAAATTGTTAGCATATACAAAGAAAGAATGTGTCCATCAGGAACAGGAACGGAGTTAGCAGCCTTCTTTGCAAACAAGAATTGGAATGCAAAGGTCCTGGGGAGAGTCACTGGACTCTGTTCTGTTTGGCAGGACTCCCCTTATTTTTGAAGATGAATGTCCCAGGCTCTCTTAGCTGAGGCCAATAAACACTGAATTCCTCTAATTAACCACTCTTCTTCATTTTCCATATTTACCAAGTAAACTTTTAGTTATGCTTTCACTCACATGTAGGTCTGCCTTCTTGGAGGACACATGCTGTTCATGATGATCTCAACATTCTGGTCTTTCTGACGTTCTTGTTTTTTTGTTATAAATCAATGTGTTATTTGGGTGTTAGACCGCAGGCAAGTGAGTGGACTATGATAACATGACTATCCCTGAGACATTCATATGCTCTTCGATTACTGATTAAATAAGAGTTTTGAAGCAAATTTGCAAGACTGAGGAATCAAAGGGATGTGGGGAGGCCCTCACCTCCCAAGCAAAGTCCTGTGAGACACTCAACAGGGCAACCTTAGAACATCCTGTGTGTCATTTGACAAATATGTATACATAGAGCACCTGCTGTATACTAGACACTGTGATGCAAAGAGAGAGAGGGAAGGGGCTCCTCAAGTTACACAGTTTGTCTGGTTACTCTTAGCCCAAGGAATGGGCTAAGAGTAACTGATGATGAAGCTCTAAAAAATGATGAAATCCAATCTTTCTTCAACAAAGTGCACAGAAAATAAGCTGTTTGTACACAAATTATTTTGTCACATTGAAAACTAATCCCTTTGACATAAAATACAAGGATATGCTGAAGTATTTGGCTTTATCATGTACTAGTTGTGTGACGCTGGATTAATTTCTTTCTTTCTTTTTTAAGATTTATTTATTTATACATACAAGCTGGGGTACAGGCCAGAGGCGTGGGGTGGCAAGAGGGTTCACCAGAGACAGAGCGGGGAGCAGAACAGGCAGATCAGAAATACACTGCTGAGAGGAGCAGTGGGTGAGGCAGGAGAGGTCTGCAGCGCCATGTGGGAATCTCCCTGGCTGGGCATCAAACTCACGTCACGCGCTCCCGACAGCTCCACAGCACAGTGCTCAACTGCTGCGCCACCAGGGAGGCCCTAATTATTTAATTTCTATGCTTGTTTTTTCTTACTTGTTGAGAGTAGGATTCCTATAGTTTCCCCTCCATCTATGCTCAGAAGTAATAGTTAATTTGGTGTGTTTGTGTTTATATTACAAAAAATATGTATCTTTCTTTTTTTTTTAAAGATTTATTTATTTATGCATACAAGCTGGGGTACAGGCCAGAGGCATGGGGTGGCGAGAGGGTTCACCAGAGACAGAGTGGGGAGCAGAACAGGCAGATCAGAAATACACTGCTGAGGGGAGCAGCGGGTGAGGCAGGAAAGGTCTGTCGCGCCATGTGGGAATCTCCCCAGCCGGGCGTTGAACTCGTGTCTCCGCTGTCGACAGCTCCACAGCGCAGCACTTAACCGCTGCGCCACCAGGGAGGTCCCCCCAAAATATGTATCTTTCAAAAATATATGTTATTTTACATTTCAGGAATTTATATGGATAGTACACATTTTAAATCATTTTTATAATTCTGAGGTGTTATAAATGTTCTATTCTTACAAATCATAATTTGTGTCCATTTTCCTGCTAACTAAAGGTAGTTTTTGCCTTTTTTGATAATCATAATCAATGCTGCAATGAATGTATATGTCCAATTGTCTATGTGTATATACTATTTCTAGGTATACCTAGAGTTCAATTGTTTTCAGTTGTTTTCCTGGGTCCAGGAAATCACATCTTCAACTTAACTAGGTAAATGCAGAACCATTATCTATCTTCCTTAATTGTCAACATTTGTGACACCAAATGTGACGAGGCTTTTCCCTTACCAACTAGTTTTCTCACTCTCTGGATAACAACTACTGTCCTAAAATTAAATTATAACATTCACTAGCTGGAATTAGCATAGACCTCCAGGTTAATAATTCAGTCCCTCAAGACTGCAACAATGACTAAAGATAATTCTTTCAAGAATTTTGACCATGACCATAAATAGAGAAATAAGCTATTGAGCAAAATAAATTCTAGAGTAAAGGGAAATATTTTTCTTTAAGGGGATATCATATTCCAAATAATGACCCCCAAAAGAGTTCTAGGATCTAATCCCTTGAACCTGTGAATATATTAAGCTACATGGCAAAGGAGAATTCAGGTTAAGGTTGCTAATTTGTTGATTTTAAAATAATGAGATTATCCTGGATTATTCAGGTAGACCCAATGTAATCATAAGTTTCCTTAAAAGAGGAAGAGGGAGGCAGAAGAGAGAATCAGGGATATGAAAGAAAGGCACAGAGACAAGAGAGGTTGCTTGCTTTGAAGATGGGGGAAGATCATGAGCCAAGGAATGTGGGTGGCTTCTAGAGGTTGGAAAGGGCAAAGAAATGGATTCTCCCTAGGGCTTCCAGAAGGAATGCAGCTCTGTTGGTTCCCTGATTTTTAGCCAATGAGGCCCATGCAGGACTTCTATCCTACACAACTCTCAGATGTTAGTCTTGTTTAAGGTGTTCAGTCTGTGAAAATCTGTGAGAGCAGTAATTGGAAAATGGATACAGAGAGGATTATTAGAGTTTATTTCTATACTGAAGGGAATGATCCAATCGAGAAGGAACTACTTGTGTATCAGAGAAGATATAAGAGCAAAGATACAGATGACTTTGAGATATAGGTTGAAAGTTGGTCAAGTATTTTGATTGGCATAGGCATGGGAAAGAGGTGTTTAGCAAGTTGTGATTGGTTCAAGTTCCAGTCTCTGGTGATTATCAGATGGAGATTTCCAAGTGCTCAGTCTGCCATTGTTAGATGATGCTGATCCAGGAGGTGGCAGGTCGGCTTCGTCCTTTCCAGGTGAATGTGCCTGGCCACGCCTGCACATGTTTGCTTCTCAGTGATCTTCTGACTCCAATTTACTTACCCTGATTCAGGTGACTCTTCCTTTTTTTGCTCACAGCCAGTAAGAATTAACCCTTTTTATTCTGAAGAAAGATCAGAAATTGGTGGCCATGGCATATACTTCAGAAAGAGAGCTAAGATTGGGGGTGAAAACAGCATTGGTTGAAAACTTATGTAAGGAACAATTAGATTCCAAGTGCCCTCTGCAAGGCCCAATAGGAAGAAGGCTGCTTCTCCTGATCCTGGACTGAAAGTTCATGCTCTGCAGACCATGAATCACAAATGTATTGAACTTGAGCTCAGGGACTGAGTGAAACCTGCATATTAAGCAATGAGACTCCCCCAAACCCCTTTCTTTATCTGAAACAGTTGACATCTAGTGATACAGGCAAAAATACAGTTTCTCGTAGGGAAACTGAGAAAAGTCATGTCTCCATGACTTTTGGCACATGTCTCCACAAAGTGGCTGGGTCCAAATGATAGCTCCTAATAATTGAGGACTATCAGTCAACAAAAGCAGCCTTTTCACAGAGCAGCAACCAATTAGCTTTTTACTACTTCCATCTTAAATATGAATGGATGGCAGAATGTTAAGGAAATACTCTAATATGAAAGATGAAGACTAATACTAAAGTAAAAAAGAAAAAAAAATATGGGTGAGAAACACACTGCAGGACCAGCAGAAGAAAAGTTAAAGGAATTTCTGATGGGAGAGATGATAAATTTATGACATAAAAACATGATATGGGAAAAGAATATGTAGGGAATAAGATATACCTCTTAGGAAAGAATGGCTCAGAAAAAGAAAGCTCAATGGAGAGTTTGGCATATAAGATGGAGGATTTCAATGAAAGTAGAATAACATGCCAAATGTATGGAAACTAGAGAGACAAGATGAAACATATATTAGTTTCTAGAATCCAACATCCACTTACCAGGAGTTCTAGAGAGAACTGAGAAAACGGAAGGGAAGAATATAAAAAATATAGCATAAGGACATTTCCCAATTGAAGGGCAAATAGAACATTAAGAGGGCCCACTGAATGCCTAAAAGACCAAATCAGTGACAAGCTTCAAGATCATTCTAAAGATCTAATAAGAAGATTCAAGTGTTCCACAGAGAAAATACAAAGGAATCAGCATGCTACTGTGCTTCCCACTAGTAGTTCTGGAGACAATATGATGATGTCTTCAAAATTATGAAGGAAATGATTTCCAATATAGAGCTCTGTGCCTCACTAAACTATTAATCAAATGTCTGATATATTAGAATGTAGTGCCCTATCCCCAGAATATACTGAGGATGTACTTCACTAAATAGTGGGGAAAAAAAACAAAAAGAGAACAATATGGGATTCAGGAAACAATGACTCTGCATAGGAAATGATTACCAGGTTGTTAGGGAAGCATAATCCCAGAATTACCATTGAGTAAAAAGCCTTAAAATTAACTCAGACCAGAGAGGGGATAGAAGGCTCTGAGAGGCTCTAAGAAAAAGAGAAAATAGGATTGATAGATTACCTGATGTGATTAACTGCATTGGGGGAGGAAAGTTGGGTAAAATTTGTGACTGGAATACAGAAAAACAAGTCAGTGATTAAAAAAAAAAAAAGGCAAGTTTTAACTGTGGAAAATAAAATAGATGTACAAGAAGAAAAAAGTTATAAAAGAAAAAAACCGAAAAATGTAATCATAGTACACTGTAATATTTGCATACTTATAACACTATAAATATCATGTTCACTCACTAAAAATTGTGATACAATTGTACCTTCTGAGTAGTAGCCAATATTCTTGACTCAGGAAGTCAATAAAGAGTGTTTAAAAATGGAAAAATCAAAAGGTAGGATAAGGACATTACATCTATATTAGAAGAGCTGTATTAACAGATAGTTGAAATAATTCAAAGTTTTGAGTAGGGTTTTGGGAAAGGTAAGTAGAGGACAGTTATTTTTTGTTATCATCCTTACAGAATAAAAGTAACTTTTAAAACTATGTACCCGTATTATTTTGGTTTTAGAGGGTAAGTTGCATGTGCTCTATAAATATTTGTATTGAAGGCAAAATGACTATTTCCCAATATCCTGTTATTTCAACAAATAGGCTGTTTCACATCATAGTTAAGCCTCTGCTTTACTTAAATCTTAAGGTTTAACATTGAGAATAGGTCACTCTGACATATTAAAATGAATCTTTTTATTTGTTTTGTTGGCATTATCAACATTTCCCTTTATTAAGGACAAGCTGGTCACAAAATTAGTTTTATGTTAGGCTAGCTCAAGCTCTCAACTGGGTAAGATTTTGTCTCCTAGGGACATGAGGCAAAGTCACAACTCAGGACGGGGGTGTGGGGGTTGGATACTGTTATCTAATAGGTAGAAGCCAATGATACTGCTAGACATCATACATGCAGGATACTCCCTTGGGAAAAAAATTAACTGGTTCCACATGTTAACTGTGCTGTGGTTGGGAAATCAAGCTCTTTGAGGATTATTTCATCAGAATGCTATACAAAAGATCGATGATATGTAAACATTTTGCAATTTAGGACTGACTCGGCAAAATACCTTGTTGCAATGCTGGGAAGCAGTCTGTGAAATATATCTTTGGGACTATTGAGAATGGTATAGACAAAAGGTACAATAAATAATAATAATAATACATAGTGCTTTGTACCTCAATAATCTTTCATCCATGTTTCCTATGGCATTTTATAGACTAATAATAACCACTCTGGTAGTCACGTACTACCTTTTATCTAAGGATCTCAAGCACTTTCACAACAGTCTCACAATGTAGGAAGTATTATTATCCCCATTTTATAAGTACGTAAACAGAGGCACAAAAGTTGAGCAACTTGCCCAAAGCTACACGTGTCAGTAGTAGCCAACATTTCTGACTCAGAGCTTATTAATACTGAGAGAACTGGTCTAAGAGCTGCAGTGATAAGTTTATGTGGCATAAGTATTACCCTAGTTTATTCAAAGTTTATCCTTTTAGTTAATATTGTATATTCAGTACCTTAACTTTTTTGCCACCTCTCTACTCATCCTGTCCCCTCAAGGAGACCCAGGAACTTGTTATCCTATTAGTAAAAGGGACTGTATTTACTAAATGCCTTTCTTTTTTTTTTTAAGATTTATTTATTTATACATACAAGCTGGGGCACAGGCCAGAGGCGTGGGGTGGCGAGAAGGTTCACCAGAGACAGAGTGGGGAGCAGAACAGGCAGATCAGAAATACACTGCGGAGGGGAGCAGCGGGCGAGGCAGGAGAGGTCTGCTGCACCATATGGGTTTCTCCCCGGCTGGGCATCTTGCGCTGCCCACAGCTCCACAGCGCAGTTCTCAACCGCTGCACCACCAGGGAGGCCCCACTAAATGCCTTTCTTGAACCAAACACACCTTGCCAATTTATGTAACAGCTTAAAAATATATGTCCTGACGGCAGATTGTATAGTAAATAGTCATTTTAGAGAATTTAAAGGGCATATATCAAATCTGTCAGCTACTTAACGTATTTGTACATAGGCAGACAATATTCTCCAAGAGATGATCCTCTGATAAGTTACAAAGACTATGATGTAAATCTAATGCCCAGCCCTCATTCCCCTACTCCACCTTTAAAATTTAGAAAAAAATAAATAAATCTGTTATTGAGGAATTTCAGATGGTGCACCCAGGTTGAATGCTACCTAGGCTCAGGATTTTAAAGCGATTTCTAAGTAAGGCCTTTAATTTTCTATCCCTCCATCCCTTTCTGATCACCCAATTGTTTACCCAAAAAAAAAAAAAAAAAAAAAAAACGAGACCAAGACCAGAATTGTGTGACTTTTCCTGAGAAATAAATAGCATGTGAATCACTTTCTCCTATTCTCATTCCTGTCGCAGGCAAACACTGACTGCCCACCCACTATGTGCCACCTGGGCAAAACTGGAATACAAAGTAGGAAGAAAGATTTATGTTAGGTAAGATGACTTATATTAGGTGACTCAGACTCGCCTACTTTTTTACAAAATGGTGCCCCGACATTGTACAATGATGTGCCTAGGTGTTCCTTAGATATAGTGAGGTCTTCTCAGGTGTCTTTCAGTGGCTGCCCACCTTGCCCTGATCCAGAATTTTTAAGTTACTTGCATCTGAGGACATCCTTTAGCATGTTAAGGATGGAAAAATAGCTATTATCGCCTCAGTTCCAATCAAATCTGCTCCCAGATAGCTTTTGTACTTTGGTAGGAAGCTTTGCTGCTAACTTTGCTATCTATAAAGTGGAGTAGAGATATGACTAAGAGGAATATTCCAAATACGACTGGAACCTCCAATACATTATCAAAGTGAGATTTTAATTTTCTTCCCTGAAAGCCTAAGATAATAGTAAAACCTTGATAATTCGCAGACAACTTAAGCCCCTGCTCAGTCCAACCTTCCACCAGATCACGGACTTTTCTTGGCGGGTGTAGGTTTCAGATCTTTCTATTCTCCTGCCTGGCCCCCCAGAGCAAAACGGTGGCGATCAGAAGAAAGGGACTCGCACGTATTCTCTCACCCTGGCTGATCAGGCACTGAATCATCAAAAGTTGACTGCACTTTTCCCCAGTGTAGCAGGACTGAAAACTTTCTCCCGAGGAATTTTTCTTGTACTTAAAAGGAAGAGTGGTGGTGGGTGAGGGGAGAGGCGGAGAAGCGAGTGGAGTGAGGGGCGTGGAGGGCCGATCTCGCTCTGGAGGAGGAGGCGCCGAGACGCCGACCCGACGCCGGGAGGCTGAGCGCCCAGGAATGCGCAGTCGCCCGGGCTGGCGCGGACGCCGGGCGGGCAGCGCGACGGGCTGGACGCGGCGCCGCGCACCTGAGCGCCGGGGGCGGGGCGTCGGCGGGCCCGACCCCCGTCACCCCCCCGGCGCGCCGCACCCCTCGCGCGCCGTCTCGGCCCTTTCCGCCCGCGCTTCGGCTCCGCTCGGCTCCCCTCCCTCCCCTCGCCCCCTCCCTCCCTCGCTCCTTCCCTCCTGGCCAGGAGAGCCCCGGCTCGGCCCGCGAGTGTGCAGCGGTTGGTTCTGCGCGGCCGCTTGGGCTCACCTGGCCGCGCACTCCCGTCCTCCCCAGCTCGTCCAGGTAAACGGCTGCCGGGCTGCCCCGCTCGGCACGCGCACCCGTCCCCTCCCGACTCAGCCGGACAGCTGGTGCCTGCCCGCGTTCCGCCTCTTCCGCGACCCAGTCGGGGGCTCCGCGCCTCGCTGGGAGAGCAGGGGGCGGGTGGCCGGGACCCCGGGCCGGAGGTGGCCGGAGCGGGGGGGGAGAAGACGCGACGGGCCGACAGGTGGCGGGGTCTGAGCCGGGCCCCGCGGGCGCGGACCCCGATGGGGACGGGGCGAGTGGGTCGGGGGTGGGACTGTCCCTCTCTCCTCCCCTCGGGGGCGGCCCGGGCCCGCGTGTAGGTGCGCCGGAGAAACTTTGCAGGGTGGGACTCGGCAGCCACTCGCCGGCGGGGACGTGGGCGCGCTTGGGTGGGGGAGCGGGGACTTTCGAGGGACAGCCGCGGGGCAGACCCTCGTGCCTTGCGGGGACCTTACGCTTCCCCTTCCCGCCCCCTTTTGTGTCTCCCTCAGACCGGCGGGCCACTGGGGGAGCCGCTGCCGCCCCCGCGCCCGGGGGTCGTTCCCACGCATCCTCCCGGCTGCGGGCAGGAAGAGGCGGCGGCGGCCGGAGCCGGGTGGGCGGCCTGAGGTGAGAGCCGGCCAGCCCCGCTGGGAATATGGCGACCGGTGGCTACCGGACCGGCGGCGGCAGCACCACAGACTTCCTGGAGGAGTGGAAGGCGAAGCGGGAGAAGATGCGCGCCAAGCAGAACCCCCCGGGGCCGCTCGCTCCCGGCGGGGGCAGCGGCGACGCGGCCGCAAAGCCCCCGGCGGGGGCGCTGCCCGCCTCCGCCGCCCCCAACGAGCTTAACAACAACCTCCCCGGCGCCGCCGCACCTGCCGCCCCCGGCTCCGGGGGCGTGAACTGCGTCGGGGGCCCCGCGGCGCTGACCCGGGCCGCCCCCGGCCCGCGGCGGACAGAGGACGAGCCCGCCGCCGCCGCCTCGTCGGGGGCACAGCCGGCCCGGGGCGACGAGGAGGAGCCGGACGGCGCCCCGGAGAAGGGCAAGAGCGCAGGCCCCAGTGCCAGGAAAGGCAAGGGGCAGATCGAGAAGAGGAAGCTGCGGGAGAAGCGGCGCTCCACCGGCGTGGTCAACATCCCCGCGGCCGAGGTGAGCCGGGCGGGGGCCGGACCTGGCTGGGCTGCCGCCTCCTTGTCCTTTTTCCTGGGACTCCCTCGCTCTCCGGGGCCCAGGGTTCCCCCTTCCAGCTCGAACTACTCTTCACTGAGTTAGACAGGCAGAGGGTGATGGAGCTGGACTCTATAAACAAATGCTTCCCGGGAAGTTCCCTAAATGCAACGTAGGACACGTGCTTCTCAGGCTTCCTGGCCGAGGTCTCAGACCTGCGATCCTTTCTTACCGTGGTGGGAAGACAGCTTGCCCACCTGGGCTTGTTTGTGCTTGATCAGTTGGAGAAATTGATTTATGGTGATAACGACGCAGTCTATTTACTTTCCCACGTGTCCATCTCGAGATACCAGATTGTTTTATCTCCTCTCTTAACAGTCTTGAATAGCACCTGTAAAGAAAACGTGTCCTTAGCACTACCCAAGACAACTTTATCTTTCTTTGAACTGAGTATATCCAAATGAGTATATGAGCTGTTTCATATGTATAACCCAACTTTTTGAAGTAGTGCTCCCCAATACACACACACACACACACACACACACACACACACACACACACACACACACACACTTTTTTTTTTTTTTTTTTGAGTGATACTAAGGACAATAGGAATGCTGTAGCAGCCCACAAGTCCTTTTTGCTGAGATTTGGCTCTGAATATTCTGGAAAACATTTGTGGTTGGGTTTCTATCCTTCCTTTCTTTTCTGGTAATTTTCAGCAGTCTCAAAACATTTCTGCAGGCAGCAGCATCTTCCCATCAGAGTGACCGGAGAAAAATTTTTACTTGATATGTAATCCCACCTCTCTTCACTCTCAACTAAAATAGTCCTAAACAGGTTTTGTTACTGTAATGGTGGCTTACTAGCTTTGCAAAGTGATTCAACAACCTTGTTTCACCCAAGTAGTTGCATCTTTACTCACTGACTTTTTAGCTTTTACTTAATTTTTTTTTTTTAACTTCTGACCTCCTAATTTACTCAAGTTTGATACTCAGTAAGTAATTAATAAAAAATTATTAACTTCAGTTGTGGGCTGAGTAAAAGCATTGGCAATAAGTTAGGGTATATACCAAACATACCTCAAATTTGAAGTCAGTATGATTTCCATACCTGGAAAATCAATGTTTGTCTTTGAATGATATTTTTTTCTGACTATTTCAGAGAGATTTTTATCAGCCAGCAGAACTGTCCTCTGTGGTTTGCTACTTGCACAAAAGATCTGTTACTCATTAAATTGCTTTAAAAGGAATTCATAAGGGCAGTAATCAAATTTCTAGGGTTTTTTTTTTTAAGTTAAAATATGAAGATTAAGGGGAAACTGCAGACAAGACTTTGGAAAAGCTGTACTCCTCAATTTATTTTTAAAAGTAACTAATGGTCCAAATAAAATAATTTGTTATTTTCAAACTTTTACTCATTGTTCATTTGACAGGGGTCTTATTTTGGGAAACTTGTTGGCAGATGTTGAACTTCATTATTGTCTGGCTATTTCTACTAAAAATTGTTATTTCTCAAGTACTGTGTTTTTGCTTTTTAACAAGGGTGATGTTTACTGGGTGAAATAAGTATAGTGTAGCTTGTGAGATCCTAAGAAACATCCTTTGTTAATACTCCTTTGGGTAAGGAAACAGTGCTGAGAATGTAGATGACTCCTCACTACAATTGAGTCTAATACTCAGGAATGTTTTTCACTTGGGTGTTGGCAACTCCTAAATTTAATCTTCCTTAAAAACAAACAACCCAGGGTACCATTTTTTTGTCTGTGGAATTTGAACCTTTTTATTGAGTAGGGAATTGAGGACAGCTTTCTTTTAGTAACTGTGACTGTTTCATGCTGTAGAACCCAACAATATTTTACCACAGTATCTAATTAGTCTGGCATACTTTTGAGAGCCTGCTCTCCTATATATTGAGCTTTTAAAAAACAGTCTAAATTTTTAAGTTTATATTAATAGTGGTAAAATACATGACAGAAAACTTTAAAAGTGATCTGTTTGCTGTTTTTTTAGAATTGTGTCTCATTTTTCTCATTTGTTTAAAATTTGAGAATGTCAGTTGCGAAATTTCTGTGTAATACAATTTAGCACTCTTAAGAAGTCATAAGTTTTAGAAAACTTAGATATGAAAATACTGTGAAAGAAGAAAATAACCTGTGAGTATTCCAATTATATATTAATGTGTGAGATGCTCTTATTTTCAGGCATTAACTTATTTTACTGATTTACAGTATTGTAAAATTGATATGAAAGTACCTTACAGCAACTAAAGACACCAAAGGCAAGATGGTGTTGGCAAGGAAGCAGGTCAAAAATTGCAGCTGGTGGATGGATTCGTAATGACCGTAATAAAAAGTGCAAATATATAGATGCTCTTTGGTGAGATAAACTTTAGTTTGCATATACTTAGAGATGAAAAACTTTCTTAATTTTTACATTTTCTGTTTTCTTGGAGGGAGTAATAATCCAAATTGGAAAATTTGGATGTGTTATATATTTTTTAAATACTTATTTTTATTTTATTTTTTACAGATTTATTTATGCATACAAGCTGGGGTACAGGCTAGAGGCGTGGGGCGGCGGGAGGGTTCATCAGAGACAGAGTGGGGAGCAGAACAGGCAGATGGACAGAAATACACTGCTGAGGGGAGCAGCGGGCGAGGCAGGAGAGGTCTGCTGCGCCATATGGCAATCTCCCCTGCCGGGTGTCGAACTCCCTTCGCTGAAAGCTTCACATCGCAGCGCTTAACCACTGCACCACCAGGGAGGCCCTGTGTTATATTTCGTGCCAGTAATTTTTTATTAGATCAGTCAGATGTTTATTCTTGTTCATGACATTATTATAAGCACTGGGGAGGTAGTAAGAAGAACAAGGCAGTGTATAGTCTCAAGGAGTAAAGACATCTAGGAAGAAGGATCAGGTCAAATTACATGGGGAAAAAACCTAAAGTAGTTAACATCTTAAAAACTGTCATAACTCAGAATTTAAGAAATTGTTTATTAGAAATATTGTTCTTTTTAATGAAATAGATGTTTGGACTTAGAGAAGCTAATCCACATGAGGGTTTTGAGCTGAAACATATTTCTGAACCTATATATTTACACGTGTTTGCACATATCTGTATACATACTTTAAATATCAGAGTGCGATATTTCTTAACTGTGGTAGCACATTGATATGATACAAGGGTCTTTAAAAAGTGCTTCCCCAAGCTGATTACTTTCCCTCCCCTCCCTGACTCCCTTATGATTTAATATTTTGATAAGCTCCTCGTGATTCTAGTGTGAGTCAGCATTAAGAACTGTTGGGCTGCAGTTGAGGGTACAGAAATCAGTAGGCATAGGCCTTGCCAACAAGGGGCTCTCAAGTAATATAAGGAAATATGATAAAAACAATGTTAAATACAGCCCATTGATTACAGGGTACCTACCTCAAGGAGGAGGGGATAGTTGAGAAAGCTTCCTACATAGCTATGCCCTTGTTTTCCAAATGGGTGTGAAGTAGTAGCCTTTGAGTCAGTTTGCATGAATGGATTAATAAAGATGATTACCATAGAAATATAATATTCCAGTAGTTACAAATCAAATGGAATTGGCAGTTTTCATTTAAATATAAATGTTAGTATGTTGAGACTTAGTGTCTTCGTAGTGTTTGACTTAAGTGCTTTACGTGCTGTTTTAATTAATATTCAACGGTAGTACCATATGGTAGTTACAGTTATTACTCTTTTTATCCCACTTCCAGAGGAGAAAAATGGAGACTTAGAAAGTTAAAATGACTCTAGACCATATTGAGAAATGATTGAGTGAGAAGGCAGTATTTTAAACATTTTTGTGTTTGGGGGGTATGTGTGTATGTCTAGGGGGTGGGATTTTTTAAGAATTAACTTACCTTTATCACTTAACTTTATTTCCCTAGATTTTCAATAGCCTTTTATTAGAAATTATCTTAAATTACTTAAATATCTGAATGGGGAAAACAGTGAAAGTATGAACTTGCACAGATGTTAAGGTAGAATTTGTGGACTCAAAAATTGGTTTTAACCCTTAAGTATGTAATTTGCTTGGCAAAATTTTGAACATTACTCCTGTCAGCAAAATATAAATAAATTTGGCAATCAGTCAGGAAATCTGGATCTTCGATTTGATTTATGTGATATGCTGTTTTTCCGTAAAGATGGGGTTGTAATACCTGCTCCATAGTTTAAAGGAACATTTAGCTTTTAAGTGAACACCATTTAAGTCTAATTATTCAGCATATTTATTGAACAAGGACAAGTTTCACTTAGTAAACCTCATAAATCCAGGTAAATTAGGAAATGCTTTTTGGTATGCCCATTATATTCCAGACTGTCTACCTTTCTATGTGATGAGTCAGGACAGGAACTAATAGTGACTCAGATGGAAAATTAGACTCATGAATAGGATAATATGGTATAAACACTGAGGCTGCTTAATAAGATATTAAGCTTAACTTTCCTGTGTTTGAGTTCATTGATAAAGTTGAAATTTCAATAATGTTAGCTTTTGTAATGAGATATCTTAACTGAGATTCCTCGTTCCATAAAAATAAGTATATTTTTAGACAACATTTATGGTGTACTTATTGCCAGGTACTGTTCTAAATACTTTACATATAAATAGGCTACATATATTGTGCAGCCATAACTACTATCCACCTCCATAACTATTCATTTCCTCTTGTAAAACTACAACTTTATATCTATTAAACAATAACTTCCATCCTTCCCTCCACCATCCCTGGCAACCACCATTATAATTTCTGTCTTTAGGGATGGATATGTTTCTGTTATTTGATATTAAAATTTTTAAGCATTACTGCATTTGGAAATGACCCTATTGGTTCTCTGCCCTATTATGTAGATTTCTGAATGGCAGATAGATAAGTTGTCTTAAGATAGTTGTTTATTTTTTGTTTGGGTCATTTATAGAGTCTTATAAGTACTAAGACTTTCAGATAATTGTGAAGGATGTCCGGAGTAGAGTTTTTTGTTTTTACCTTCTATATTACCTTTGATTTATGTAAAAAACTAGTGATCAGAACTACAGTAATTGTAAGTGTGTAAGCTGTAACTCAGTATACAAATTCCTAAAATTCATCATGATAGGAAGGATCACACGGTATTAAATCACAGAGCATAACATGCGAAAATGGAGTTTAGGGACGTTACTCTTAAAAACTTGTGACGTAAAAAAATAAAAGCCTAGGGGTCTCCCTGGTGGTGCAGTGGGTTATGCGCAGCATTACAAAGCTATTCAGAGCCACTGCAGCACAAGTTTGATTCCCGGCCAGGGAGCTTCCCACATGGTGCAGCAGACTTCTCACCTGCTGCTCCCCTTTGTAGTGTATTTCAGTAGATCACCCAAAACAGATGCTTGGGAAAGTCAATTCAAGTAACGAGATGGAGAAAGGGCTAGGAAGTAGACAGTGACTAGAAGTGAGAATGCTAATTTAAGATTACTGTATACTAATACTAATTGCTAATACAGTGTTGATAGGAAAGGAAAGGAATGTATTTGAGGGGTATTTCATTGGTATTAGACTATTACATGAGTGGATGTTGTGAGCTGAAACAGTTATTGGAGTTCATCTAATCCATTATAAAAAATGTTAACCTTTTTTTTAAGATAAAAGGCTACTTTTATCTTAAAACTTAAGGTGTATTTCATCCTTAATCTCTTACCTGTAACTCAGTGTTTAGCAGTTTGTATTTTCTCCCTTCTCCGTAGCTACTTTTACTTTATCTGGAATGTTAGTTCATTCCTTCTTTCTTAGCCTCTTCGTCTTAATTCATCATGCCTAAAGAAATGCTCCCTTAATCTATTTCACTTTTAATTTATTTTTCTTTCCTAATTGCTCAATTTAAAGGCATTATTTTCACTTTTCACTTGCTAACTCCCACTTCAATGCTTGATTCCTACTGTTTTATTGAAATTGAGCTCTCCAGTTTTATCGTGATCTTCTAATCACTAAATGTAACAGCTTCTTTTCTATTTTCATCTTACTTGGTTTCTTTGGAGCAGTTGTCTTTGTTTCCTCTTGCTCTTGGATGTTATAGCATTTTTGTTAGTTTTTTTTTTTTAAAACTCAGAAATAGTTGAATGCTTCCTGTATACCCCAGGCTCAGTGCTAGATAATACAAAGAATGAAATACTCATTAGCTTTAAGGAACTTCTAATCTTCTCATAGGGAAAAGGATAATGTCTTAGTTAAAGTTGCCATGACAGAATATCATAAACTAGATGGCTTATCCAAAGTAGAAACCTATTTTCATAATTTGGGAGGCTGGGAAGTAAAAAATCAACACAGCAACAGATACGGTGCCTGATGAGGTCCAGCTTCCTGGTTCACTCTGTCACATGATGGCAGGGGTGAAGAACTCACTAGGATATATTTTATTGGGTCACTAATCATATTCATAAGAACATAGCCCTCAAGACCTGATCCACCTCCCAAAGACCTCACTTTCTAGTTACCATTACATTGGATGTTAAGAGCTCAACATAGGAATTCTGGGGAGACACAAAATTCAGCTCACAGCAGGTAAATGATTACAATCTGGTGTAATAAGAACTGATGGAGAAAAGAACAAAGTACTGAATTGGCTTAGAAAAGGGAGCCATTAATTATGTAAGGGTGTCAGGGCTTTATATAAGATGAAGTGGTTTTGAATCCTGGGTTTGACAAGAATTTCACAAGTAGAAAGGGAGACAGAATAACATTTTAATAGCGCAAATAGCTTGTGCAAAGGCGCAGAACCAGGAAATAATAGCATTATATTAAATGTCGACTGAATACGCAGCACTGTGCTAGGAACTTTGCAGGCATTTATTTCTAATCTTCATATTAAATCACAAGGTAGATTTGTTTATGGTCCTCATTTTACAAGATGAGGAAGTTGAGCCTCAAAGAATTTGTGACTTGCCCAAAGGCCATACTGGTAGAACTTGGCTTTGAATCCAAATCTGTGTGCCAGTGCCCACATGTTGGTTATCATTGTTGGAAAAAAAAGGAGTGAAATGTTCTAACGGTGGACATTTTATTGTACAGAATTCATGGTTGGAAGTAAATGGAGAAGAAAGAACAGCTAAAGTGGAATGATGATGAAATACAGAATGAAGAGTATTGAGATGAATATGAATATCTTCTTAATGAATGAAGACTTTATTCTACTGTTCTTTGTTAGTAATTGTTGACCGGTCACTTCCTTCCTCCTGTACACCTGTTTATGTAATAACTGAAAACTTTTAGAATGAAAGTTTTGCTTGCCTAATTTGCAGTCATTAAGAGATTTTTTTTTTAAATTTAGGGATAGGTATCTATTCAAGAATAGTAAACAATACAAAAATCTATAAGAATAGTATACATGTAATGGGTTGTGTTTGTGGGTTGAAAGAAATGAGAAGCTAGGCTGTACACAAAGTTGTACCAAGTGGTTACACAAAAATCTGTACTGAAGTAGATTTGGGGATGACTTTTTGGGCAAGGTAGGGTGGAGGCTCTAGTGGTAGTAACTCGCCAGATACTGTTCTGCGTGTAGCCATGGAAGAGTTTATAGCTTAATATCATTACTGGATTTGAAATTTGCCCTGTATTTGAGAAAGAAGCAGATGTTTATTCTATTTTCTGTTTCTTTCAGTTCCTCTTGGGATGCAGATGCTTGGGATGTAGGTGCTAAAGGATGGGCATTGCCTTTGTATCTTTTCCCACATATTATTTGTTCAACATCTCCTATGTTCCCTCCATTCCTTCCTTCTGCTATTTTCTTTTTTTAAAGATTTATTTTTATTTATACATACAAGCTGGGGTACAGGCCAGAGGCGTGGGGCGGCGAGAGGGCTCACCAGAGACAGAGCGGGTAGCAGAACAGGCAGATCAGAAATACACTGCTGAGGGGAGCAGCGGGTGAGGCAGGAGAGGTCTGCCTCACCATGTGGGATTCTCCCCGGCCAGGCATCAAACTTGAGTCGCTGCTGCCGCTAGCTCCACAGCTCAGCAGCACTTAACTGCTGCGCCATCGGGGAGGCCCCTTCTGATGTTTTCTTAAAGGAAACCAAGTGCTTTTCAAAACCATGTTTTAGGAGTAATACGTATTTTTGATGCTATAAAGATGGTGCTTTCTTTTTGTAGAATATTTTTAAAAGAACAGAAACAGGATTGTACAAAGATCTGTATATATTATGGTTATCAATTTGACATCTCTTTTATGCATCTTCTGTACGTTTTTATAACATGTTTTATTTTTATGACTTTTAGAGTTGACATCATGAAAACTAATTCCTTCCATCATTAAAACTATTTCCTCTTTCCTTTTGAAAAAGATGTTAATAGCTACATATTTTTTGTTTGATAAACATAATTCCCACTATCCAGTGAAAACTATTACTTTATCGTTTTGGCATATAATTCCTTTTTTTAAAATACATATTTTTATTGTTATTTATATCTTATACATTTTGTATTCCCCTTGGGTAACCTACCACCAATTCACCCGTGATCCATCTCTGTGGTCCCTTGTGTCCTTTTCTACTCCATTTTGTGCCTTTATTCCACCCCCCCCCCCTCCCCTGGCTGAGTGTCTCACTCTTATTTGGTGCTTAATGTAAACTTCATTCAATATGTAAACTTCCTTTCAATATTTTTCTTTCTTTCTGGCTTATTTCGCTGAGTGTGATCCCCTCTAATTCCATCCATGTCGCTGCAAATTGCATGTGTTCTTTAGGTACACATATAAAATAAATATATTTATCCAGAAGTTTAATCATTCTGCAAATATCATTATGACCTTTTATCAATTTTCAGAATGTGTCAGTAAATAATACAGCTGTGTTGTTGCTATTAATGGCTATAAAAATATTCCATAATTTGAATGCTTTGGTATAGCTGCCATACATTTACTACTTTATTAGTACATACTAAATGTTAAACTTTTTTTTTAAAGATTTATTTATTTATGCATACAAGCTGGGGTACAGGCCAGAGGCATAGGGTGGCGAGAGGGTTCACCAGAGACAGAGCAGAACAGGCAGATTGACAGAAATACACTGCCGAGGGGAGCAGCGGGCGAGGCAGGAGAGGTCTGCTACCCTATGTGGGAATCTCCCCGTCCGGGTGTTGAACTCGCATCGCTGCTGCCGACAGCTCCACAGTGCAGCGCTTAACTGCTGTGCCACTAGAGAGGCCCCTAAATGTTAAACTTTAAAGCTAGGCTTTTTGGATATTGGAATGTCCATTTGAATGTCTAGTCTGTTCTGTTACCAACATTACCAGACTTTGGATAAACGGATTCATGGGTTCTTGCATAATTTTAAATCTAATTTGGAGGACTAATATAATGTTTTGTAACATTAAACAATGTATAATAAAATGTTAAGCGTTATGCCATACTGTAATACAGAGAAATGAGAGGCAGTTGTATGGAGGGTGTGTAAGATTCAAGCTGGTCTTGAAGGACTGATAAGAAATGAACTTAAAGAGTCTTATTTCAGACTGAGAAACAGAGCAGGCAGTGGTACAAAGGTGAGAATTAGCAATGTGACTGGAAATAGGAAGTTTACATTAAGAAATAATAATAGTAGGTGAAATTGGGGAACCAAAAAACTAGACAGAAAATTTTAGACTTGATGTGTCAGTAAATAGAAGGTGAGCCAACACATAATGGTATTTGTGAGAGCAGTATTTCAGCAAGTTCTGTGATTAGGCAGTGTTGCATAGAACAGATATGGAGAGAACAGAGGTAAGGAGATGAATTGGGAGGCTGTATATACTGTTGCAGAGACACGTGGTACCAGAATACATTTCATTAGTACATTCTCATTTTTATGTCTTGACAGTGTCCACTGTTGGAATGTGTAAGGGAGCTTGTTATTATCTGAGTCACAAGATAATTTCAAAGACAAAATTAAACCAGAAATCATAGTATAAGCCAGCTGGTATTTAGAATATTTTATGATTTTGATGATGGCTGAAAAAGACTATTTATCTTTCAGTAAAAGCAAGCCATATTAGTAAATAGATAACAAGCATACTTACTGGGCCTGGCACTATTCTAAGTCTTACATACATACAAAAGTTGTCATCAAATATAAAACAGCCTATGTTTTCTCTTGTATTATCTTTTAGGAGCTGTATAGTTTTATATTTTACATTTAGGTCTATGATCCATTTGGAGTTAATTTTGTGAAGGGTGTAAGATTTGTGTCTAGTTAATATATTTATATATTATATCTCATGCGGCTGTTCAGTTCTAGCACCATCTGTTGAAAAGATTATCTGTTTTAAATCAATTCAGATAGGCAGATAATGTCTTATTTTATTGAATGAATGATCAGTGTAACTGCTGAGGCCATTCTGTACAGACAAGAGAGGGAAGAGCTTTATTTCTTGTTCTCTTCCTTCTTAGAGTCTTGATGATCCCTTCCTCCTTGACTTGGAGCCTGTCCTCACAGCCCTTTCGTCCTTCCTTAGTCTTAGACCTGTGAGCATCAGCCTTGTCACCTGAGATCTTGTGAGATTTGCGTACCTTTAGCTTGTGCATGTGTTCCATGAGAATGTCTTGCTTTGAACATCTTTTCCGTCACTCTCAGGTACAGGCTGTGATACATGTGGCAGTTATATTTCTTAGTTTTATTTTATCTTCTGAGTAGTCAGTGTAGAATTTTCAGCCTCCTTATACAGATGACCTTTTTGGGCATTCAAGCATTGGTGTAGTACCTTTTTGCTTACCTGTGCCCATATGACTGCCCTTCTGACAGGCCAAGGTACTTTCCCGGTATTCAGCCAGAGAATGGACAGTTAGTCACTGGTTTCTGGATGGTCAATCAGTCTTTGGTCAGCTTCTGTATCTGGTGATGTAAGTTGAGTTGGCCTTGGTGATTTCATTGGTCTTATTGGGGTCCAAGCAGACCTTTTTGCCACTGTAGACACTGGAGGTGAGCCTCTTCTGAAGCCTGAGCGTACATACTCATGGTTGTGGCCGTAGCACCACAAGGGAAAAGACTATATTTGTTCCATTTTATTTGCTTTCAACGTTGCTAAGATCACTATATTTCTAAACTATTATGTTGCTCTGTTTCTTCTTTTGGCATTATCAAACTATTTTTATTATTGACCTTCATAGCATGTCTTGAGGTTGGGTGGCATTAGGGCTCCAACTTTGCCCTTCTCCACTATTGTGTTGGATTCTTTTGTCTCTTCTGTAAACTTTAGGGTCAGTTTGTTGGTTTCCACACAGTAACTTGCTGGGAATTTGATTGAACTTTCCTAGAATCTATACATCACATTGGAAGACTCAGTACCTTGCCAATATTGAGTCTTTCCTTAACCATGAACAAAGAGTATCCATTTATTTAGTTCTTTTTGATGGCTTTCATCAGAATTTTGTAGTTTTCCTCATAAAGCTCTTACACAGATTTTGTTAGGTTTATACTTAAGTGTTTAATTTGGGGGTACTAATGTAAATGTATTGTGTTTTTAATATCAAATTCCACTTACTCCTTGCTAGTATATAGGAAAATGATACATTTAAAAAATGTTATTATCCTTGTATCCTGCAAACTGGCTGTAATAGTTTACTAGTTCCAGGAGTTTTTTCTTGAGTTTTTTTTTTTTTGGGGGGGGGTTTCTGCAAGATGATCATGTCATTTATGACAAAAGACAGTTTTAGTTCTTCCAAGTCTCATGTATTTTCTTACTGCATTACCTAGGATGATAGTTCTGAACTTTGAGTTTAAATTACCCATCTCATGATAATCTTTGAGAATAGAGTTTGAAAAAAGACCTTTGTAATTCAGTGACTTTCCCTGAAAGTTTTTTTTTAGACTATGCTGGCATATAGTCAGTTAGTTCTTTAAACCTTTTGTTGGTGTTGCTAAAACTATTTACATTGTTAAAATGGGAACAATAATAAAATTGCTGTAGTGCAAGGTATAAGGCAGGATGATTAACTCCTATACGGGAAAGGAAAGCCCTCTGCTAATACATTTGAGTTCTTAAATTATTGAGATGCAGTTTGTATTTTACAGGTTGCTTGTGTTAGTAGTATATCAAATAACATTATCATCTCTTTAAGAAACTGTTTGAGGAGTCTAAAAAGGATTGGAAGCTTCCAAGTTAGCAGACGCTTTCACATACCTGCTTTCTTACAGAAATGTAAAGATTAATAAGATGATGTCTGTGAATAGTTTAAAGCTTTTGTATGTTTTGAGATATGTTACTGTTAACTCTATAGAAAGAAAAAATACAGACTGTTATGAGATGTTAACTTTTGCTGCAGTTTGATTTTAGGAAATGGAAGTGTTTAATCTGTTTCCAGAATTGCTTCCCAAATCTGAGCACTCCTTGAAGCAAGATTGGGAGTTGTAAGCTGTCATAAATGATAAAACCCAGAGACTAAGACTTGGAATGGAATGAAGTCTGGATAGAGGAGATGTGTGTCGGAGTAGTATAAGCAGTAGATTAATTAGGCATAATAAAATTTCAGTTCTTGTTCTTGAACACAAATGAAGGGGGGAGGTTGTCTTAATTCCCTGCTGTGTATGCTTGAGATGAAATGTGGAATCAGTTATCCTGTACTTAACAGTTTTCATTTTAATTGACTCTTGGAATTTTTATGATACAATAGAAATACAATGAGATGAATTTATTCAGCCGGCTATCCTATATATCTTAAAATATTTGGCAGTTTAAATAGTTATTTAATGTAGGTTAGAAGTGAGAGGATATGAGTTGAAGGATGGAAGGAAGCTAAACCAAATGGAATATTCTGTCAGCAAAGTAAATCTTTTCTAGTTAGACAATCTTTTGTTGTTTTTGGACCTGATGAAAATTATTTTAGAGATTAGAATTTAATGGCATAGTTATGGTTTGAAGGTATCTATTTTAATTTTGTATTTGTAGACTGAAAAAATTAGATAACTTTTGCACTTAGAACATTTCTTTGAAAAAATGCATTTTTGAGACTTAGGAGTAATCATCGTCATTCCATTGAAAAATTAATTTGGGAAGGAAATTAAGTCTTTCTTTAGTCTTTTTTCATGTATATTGGGGTATATATATCAGACCTCCTCACAGTTGAACCCTTAAAGTATTGTTGGTTTTTGGAAAAATATTTGTGAACTGCCCCTCTCTGTATTAGAAATTGAAGTGGGATTGTCTAGTTGTAATTGATGTCTGCGATAACCAAAAGTTCACTGTAAAGCTAAGCTTTTTTTTTTTTTACTGTGCTTAAGTAGTAAGTATATGTGTATTAACTGTGCTTGCACAGTTTAGCTGTATATTTTCTGTTCCTGATCTTTTTTTAAAGTATTAACTTCAAGCTTTACAAAAGTAATGTCTACTCTGACCTTGAAGTACTTTGGTATCAAGTATAGGACTTCACTAAAAATTATTTATTTACATATTTACTGATGTATAATGGACATTTAAGAGTATAGAACTTCCTTTTTAATGTTAGATTTAAAAATGTTAACTTCCGAGAAAACAACTCTAACCCAAAACATATTGATGCCTTGGGTTAAAAAATAAGCAAAAGTATGCATTCTCTAGAGTGTTCTGGTAAATACAGATTCAGTGTAAAAACTTGGTAATTATAATTTATGGTAATTAATAATACGAAAGTGTGACATGATCCTGAAGGGCAAAAATTAGAGATGGCTAAATAAGGCAAGAAAGAAACCTATTTGAGTGTTTATCATACAATTTTTTAAAACTGATGAGAGTTTTATAGAGCTGTAGTGAGAGAAAAGATCATTCTCAATATCCCTGGCTGGGTGTCGAACTCGCATGGCCGCTGCCGACAGCTCCACAGCGCAGCGCTTAACTGCTGCGCCACCAGGGAGGCCCTGTATGTATACTTTTTAATTGAAGTAATATTGGGATAGCCCCATCAGGTATTACCACCATAGTGCACCCATCAACAGCTCACCTGTATTCCACCACAATAGATCGTGTACTTCCTTCCCTCTTTGTTTTACCTTTCCCCCCATCCTCTTAACTCTTGGTGCTTCAGTTCTGTAGTCCGCTATCAAGGGTTGTTTTTAAGGTTGTCTTAATCTGACTATTAGTTTAGTTAGTTTATATTCCACATATTGGTTCACCGTCTGATATTTATCTTTCTCCTTCTGACTTACTTCACTTAGCATTATTCCTTCAAGCTCCATCCATGTTACAAATGACAAGAGCTAATCTTTTTCCATTGCTAAGGAATATTCCATTGTGTATGTTTACCACATTTTCTTGATCCATTCTTCTGTTCTGGGGCATTTTTGTTGTTTCCGTAATTTAGCTATAGTAAATAGTGCTGTAATAAACACAGGAGTACAAGTTTTCTTTTGAATTGATGGTTTTGAATTTGGCGGGTAGATGCCTAGGAGTGGAATTACTGTGCTGAATGACAGATCCATTTTTAATGTTTTGCAACACCTCCATATTGCTTTCCATAAGGGCTGGACCAGCTTGCATTCCACCAGCAGTGTAAGAGGGTTCCCTTTTTTCCACAGTCTTTCCAACACTTATTTCTGGTCATTTAGGTAGGGACCATTCTCACAGGTATAAGTTGGTATCTCACTGTGGTCTTGATTTGTATTTCTATAATAATAAGTAATTGTGAACTTTACAGAAACTTTATGTTGGTGTAGTCCTAACTGTTAACATTTTCTTTCTTTGCTGTTATGGATGAATCCCTAAAGGCATCACTAAAGCTTATGCCATGAAGTGTTTTGCCTATATTTTCTTCTGTGTATTTTATAGTTTCAGGTTTTACATCCAAGTCTTTGGCCCATTTTAAGTTGATTTTGGTGATGGTGTGAGATCATGGTCTAGTTTCATTCTTTTGCATGCAGCTGTCCAGTTTTCCCAACACCATTTATTGAAGAGGCTGTCCTTCCACTGTATGTTTTTGGCTCCTTTGTTATACAATAACTGTCGATGGAAATCAGTAATTTAATCTGTATTTACTATACTTTTCACATGGGAAATAGGGGTCTGCTGACTTCTTTTTGGTGCTCTGCCGATTTTTCCTGTCTCTCTTATAGTTTAAGTGTTGACTCATACAGTTTAGAACCATTCCTTTTTTTGTTTCTGTCCTTTGTTGTCTGGGAATAAACCTGAGAGGAATGGATGCCATTTTATGAAGTACTGCTTGCAGATGCATCTATGAACCTAGTATGATTTGGTTTAAGCTTTTATGGATTTTTTTACCCTGGAATCCGTAAAAGCTGGCTCCTTATTTGGTCTTGTGTGAGTGATGCTTTTGCCCAGAGGGATAAAGGCAGCAAGCTAACTGAATTCTATTTCAGTTAGACCATGAGACAACTAGTAAATAGACCAGAACAAAGAGGTGAGTGGAAGCAAGAGATTAGTAATTCCAAGCTGTCTAGATTTCCCCATATGGTAGATAAAATAGAAAATCACAGGGTAAGTATTAAGATATTTTTGACTTTTCTGTGGATGTATATTTCTGAGCATGTACCTAACTTTTCTGATCTTTGGTTTCCCTATATTTTAGAATACATCATAACTTAGTTATTCCAGTATTGCAGTTTATTTTTAGGGTTGTTTTGAGAATTGAATGAGATGTTACCTGCAAAAAATACTTTGGTGGCAAATGGTTTTTATCACTATTTCCTGTTTCTGAAGTCTGAATATTTTAAGCTCTGATCTGTTTATTGACTGAGGTTTTCTGTAATTCAGGTAATATTCCCAGCATTCCTAAAGGGCTTTTTGGGGAAAATACTTTTTTAGTTTGAGAATCTTTTCTATCATTTTTTTCAACACAGAAGGTACATGGTTAATGAATTTTCACTTTCAGTAGTCTTTTTTGGTTTCTGGCTTGATCATGTATGACTTAATCTTTTTAATTTTGCTATTGCAGAGGTTTATGCTTTTTGTATTTGTTCATTTACTTAGGTCTTTTTGCATTGACTTTCATGGTTTTGCTCAGATTTACAAAAGGAGAGGGAGTAAATAAAGGCCTCTTCTTTTAATTGCTTTAACAGATTAGGTAGACATGAATGCCAGGAATTTGTGGCCCTCAGGTCAGTGAAACTCTTGTTTGTGTCATCAGATAGCCTTTAGCTATCAGGCTCTCATGCTGGCCTCTAACCACATGTGGCTATTGAGTGCCTGAAATGTAACTAGTCTGAGTTGAGATATTCTGTAAATACCCAATGAACACTAACTTTTGAAGACTTTGTTTGAAATGAATTAATACTAAACTATTAAAACACTAATAGTTCTAATGTATTTTATGTTAATTACATAGTGAAATACTTTTTATCTATTGGGTAAAATAAACTTTGTTGAAATTAATTTCACCTTTTTTTTTAAACACTTTCTTAATGTGGTTACTAATACATTTAAAATTACGTGTGTGGCTTACAGTATATTTCCACTGGATTTGGGGAAGGAAATTATAATAGAAAACTCCAACTTTTAATATTCTGGCATTTGTCAGTGAATGAAAAAACTGTATGACAGGAAAGAGGTGAACCTAGATAGTGAATCATGTAACATTAGGAAAAAATCAGCACAAATCTGTTTTCTTTAAATTGTCTGGCAGTAGCAGTTTTGCATGGTATTCCAAAAACATAATGGTTAGAGAATATTTTATAAAAGTTAATTATAAAAATGATTTTGTAGAGAAATGCAACTATTTTTACATGAGCCCTTTCCTCAAGGGGGTGAGTAATAGTTTTTATAAAACAACGCAGATATTAATACTAATTTATGTAAAATTAGGTTGCTAGTTTGAAGAAAATGCACATGTATTCTGATACGAACCAAATGACCTAATTTTGGTAAGTGTAGAAAAAGGTTTAGTATTATACCACTGTTAGGTTTATTAGATAAACGATTGCTTCTCAAACCACCATCCGATCACCGGGGCCTGAATTGTACTAGCACGGTTACCTGGTTCTTTGTTAGTTTCTTGTTCTATTTCCTCTCACCCTCCCCAAATATTTGAGTACATTTGGTGCTCTAGGAATATGTCATAAGGATTTGATGGTTTACAGCCTAATTTACTTAGTGGTAAAGTGTAGAGAACAGCTGTCTGTAGTGGCCAGTTAAATATAATTGCCTCTGCATACCTGCAGATGGGGGGTGTCATAGTATAATTCCAGCAAGAGTGTATATACCTTAAAATGAGAAATACTGCTTCTGAAGAGGTGAAAATATGTCAGATCAGGTGTATTTCAAAACCTTTTTTGAGTTATGGATATAGTGTAGGAAAAAATAATGTTGACCTTTGCTTTCTCTGTACTTTTATGTTATCGCTATTCTTATTTGGAGTTTAATTCTATTACTAGTGTCATCTCCTACCCCATCACACAAAATTTTTTCCTGTAAGTGAGAAGACTCAACACACTGTAGTGTTTTACATTGCAACTTAAAAAACATTTTAACTAACAGCACTTTGAGTATAGTCATAGTAACGAAATTCAACAAATCTTCAAATTTAGTTAATTTCAGATCCTAAGTCTTAATATTTTTGTTTCAAGTTTCTTACTTGTAAAATGGGACTGATATCCTTTGTGTTTATATGTGGATTAATAATAATAATGGTACAAATCATAATGATATTAGAAGCTAGGTTTTATTTAAGCTAGATACTTTTTCTGAGTCCTATGTGGTTAGCATTATTAGTCCCATTTTTATAAATGAAGAAATTAGTTTGACCTGATATTCAGTCCTGTACTCTATTATAGTATGTTCATTGAATTTATAACTTAACATCCTTGATCACCGTGTTATTACCTTGACCAACCATGTTATTTAGCACACAAGGTACTCATTAAATGGTAGGTTAAAAATACATACAAACCAATCAACTGTAACAAAAAAGCTGACTTAATGAAAAGTAATAATTAAGCAAGCGTTTAAAAGATTAAAATACTTGTTCATGGTCATTCTACTATGAGATGACTAGAAAAATTGGGATTCAAGCCTAGGTTCATTCAACTCTAATGGCAAATAATTTAATTACTTATAGCCTTGTTTACTTATCAGTTAAATGTGAAAAATGGCTGTCTGGAGTCATCAGTTAAATATAACTGCTTAATGTGTAGTGTCTGATTAATAGTGAATATGACTAATAAATTTTAGTGAATATGACTAGGTTCATAGATATATAATGGCAGTGTATTCATAGCAAATTATCTTCTCTATTTTACTTTAATTCACCACTCTTCATTTACATTTTTTTTATTAGGTGATAGGCATACAGTGATGGATTTAACAGTCTCTCCCCTCCCAGATGACAGATACCATTAAGAGGTCATGAGTATTAAGCAAGAGGGATGATTGTCACTAAAGGGTACCTACAGCAGCATTTCTTAAGTGTGGCTGGCTCTGGATTTAGGTTTCATTACCCAGGGCCTTGTGAGAAATAGAAATTATTGGGCTTCACTCCAAACCTATTGTTTTAACAAGTTCTCTAGGTAATGCTGGTGTTTACTAGAGATTGAGAACCTCTGGTGCAGATAGTCGTAACGTATATAAAAGATGAAAGTGTTCTTGCCCATGTGAGGTGATGATGGTGGTGCTTGTGTGTATATCACGGTTATACCTAGGAGTGATTTTCAGACTCTGATTCCTTTCTTTCAATCTTTTCTTCTTTAGCTACATCTTCCTATCACTTACGCTACTTGTTATCTCAAATTGTCCTGTAGAGTTTAATAACTATTCTCAATTTCTGCCACCCAAATAACACACTCAGTTGACCAGGAAGGGTCAATTCTATCTATGCTGCTTTGAAATTTACCTTTGGAAAAAACGTTTTATCTGTGCTGTTTCCTGTTTCCTTCATTTTCCCTGGCTACTCCTAACCACCTTAATTTCATTAGC
This sequence comes from Scalopus aquaticus, assembly GCA_004024925.1. NCBI lineage: Eukaryota > Metazoa > Chordata > Mammalia > Eulipotyphla > Talpidae > Scalopus > Scalopus aquaticus. The sequence goes on from PVIJ01005088.1 coordinate 72,904, forward strand.
AGCTTTAGGCAGCTCATTGTACCTGATAGCAGAACCTTAAGTACTTACCTTAATAGCTCCTTTGGTCTGTGGTACATTAGCTTTTAAAGCCTCTTAATGGCTAGTTAGTATTCCAGCCTAGCACTATGCATGAACAGGGATATATTGTTTCCATCATTTTCTTTATTACTGTTATTTCTTGCAGCCTTACCTAATATTAAAATAGTTGGTTTAGAAGATGAATTTTTTCTTTCTATGTCTCTTTACCCCCTCCTCTCCTTTATTCTCTTTTTTTGGACAGTTTGTAAACATGCTTTAGGGGAGTCAGTGGTCTTTTAAAGTCAGATTTTTTTTTTGTTGTTTGTAACAGGATGGGCCAAAGACAAAATCCTTTTTAAATATTACAGACATTTTCTAAAATTTTTGATGCTCTGTATTTATCATTGATAAGTTTTTAAATTAATGTCTAAATGTCAATTTACAGTTTATTTTCCTCTTAAGTTATATAAAAGCAGTATATGTTCTGAGTGATCGCAGATAGAAATAGGCATAGTTGTAAAGTGAGATTTACTGTGAAAAAAGTTTTTTTAGCATTTCAGTCTTATGTAGGAGTTGGTTGGTCTGGACAATATGTAAATTAATGGACTTTCTCCAGTCAGTCATTGCTGCTCTACAAATTGAGATGGAGACCCCTAAGATGAGGCAGAGTAGGACAGGGACAGTGTTTTTAATGACAACAACAAATAAAACCTCTGTATATTGGGGCCTCCCTGGTGGCGCAGCGGTTGAGTGCTGCGCTGTGGAGCTGTCGGCAGCACGTGATGGGAGTTCGATGCCCAGCCAGGGAAAGTCCCACAGGGTGCGGCAGACCTCTCCTGCCTCGCCTGCTGCTCCCCTCATCAGTGCATTTCTGATCTGCCTGTTCTGCTTCCTGCTCTGTCTCTGGTGAACCCTCTCGCCGCCCCACGCCTCTGGCCTGTACCCCAGCTTGTATGTATAAATAAATAAATCTTTTTTAAAAAAAAACCCTCTGTATATTAATGACAACAAATAAAGCCTATATGTATGTAAGTGTATATTTGGCCTTCTACCTTGGCTTATATTGTCTAGTGTCTAAAATGCCCCTTTTGTAAAATAGTACAGAAATTATTAGCTTGAATATAGGGTTTTTTTAAAAAAAGATTTTATTATTTATTTATGCATACAAGCCGGGGTATAGGCCAGAGGTGTGGGTGGTGAGAGGATTCACCAGAGACAGTGGGGAGCAGAATAGGCGGATCGACTGAAGCACGCTGCTGAGGGGAGCAGTGGGCGAGGCAGGAGAGGTCTGCTGTGCCATGTGGGAAGCTCCTTGGCCGGGTATCGAACTCATGCTGTAGTGGCTCTGGAGAGCTTCACAGTGCTGCCCCCAACCCGTTGCACCACCAGGGAGGCCCGAATATAGGGTTTTTTTTTTTAATGTATGTAAGAATCTTTCCAGATTCTACTTTTAAACTTTTCACTCTAGAGTATTGAGTAAATTAAATCTATAAACCTTAAATGAAGCAATTAAACATAATTACTTTTTGATATTATTTACTTTGAAGGATGGCTGATTTTATTCTCTTGAAATTTTAGTGTTACGACATGGATAAATCTGCGTTTGTTGTGAAGATTGCTCATCAAATTTAATTTGCTGTATTAAATTCTTATTTGTACTGATAATGTGCATCTGTATGTAAATACAAATTTTTATACTAACAGGAGGCAAAAAATATTGTTCTGTTGGGTTGTCTGATAAGAACATAAATAACCCTCCTACTCATTAAAAAAGAAAAACTGGAAGAATTTCAAGTATTTAGTTTCCTATTAAACTTAGATGGGAAGATAGACCTCCAAATTGAACTTTTTTTCTCAAGCTTCATGATTATATGCATCAATAATTCTTAACTTGATTTTGGTTTAATTTCTATTAAAGACTCAGTTAAGGACAATTAATTATTCTTATTGATGTGAATAGAGCACATTAGTTAGGAGGGCAGCAATGCCAGATGCAAGAATCTGTTAGCAGCTAGGATGCATGGTTTTTCTTAACTGTCACACCTAAAATGAAAATTCCACTGTATTCTGGTGACACAAGTCACTGTATAAAAAAATGATTGTCATCATAATCTTCCTTTCTTGTACATGGAACACTTTGTAGACATTATTTTACATTTGATATTGTGTATGCTCTTTCCTGAAACACATCCTGAGAAAAAACTCTTATCCTTTGCTTCAGTGATACCACACTGTCATGTTTCTTTAGATACACCTTCACAATCTCTGCTTTTTTAATGCTTTAATGTTGGTATTCTTTATGTCCTTCCCTCAACCTTCTTCTGAATCTATACATCATTGCTCAGCAATATTAACCACTCACATCATGTCAGTTTCCGTGTCTGCACTGATAATGAGGTATAATTGACAAACAATAAATTTGAAGTGTACAGTCTGACAAATTTCAACATGTGCACACCCACAAAACCATCACTACATCCAGACATTGAGCATATCTGTTACCCTGAAAAGTTTACTCATGTGCCTTTGTAGTTTCTCCCCACATCCCAAGGCAACCAGTGACCTGTTTTCTGTCATTGACTGTTTTGCATTGTTAAATATTTTGTATAATTATATGTAATCACACAATATGTATCTTTAAAATCTAGCTTTTCAGCACAGTTATGTGGCCTGTATCAGCTTTGTTTAGATTTGTTCCTTCTAATCCTTTCAAATGGTTGTCTCCTCAGTCTTGGGGTGCTTCTCCTTGGGCATGCCTTGGTTAATACTTAGCTGAAATCTGAATAGGGTTCCTTTCAGATCTGGAGATTTTTGTGCATCTCACCTCTCTTCAGAATTTACCCAAGATTGCTCGGCTTTGTCAGCTTTTCCCTCATTGTGCTGCAGTCTGGACACTGCCTAGGCAGTACTTGCAGAGCTCACCTTGTTAGTTTTCTATCTTCTGGAGACCATTTTTGTGTGCTAGGTTATATTCGGTGTTTGAACACCATTTCATCTAATGATCTTTGTTGTTATTGTTTCAAGCAGGAGTGTACATCTGGTTCTAGTTATTCCAACTTGGCTGAAAGTTGATGTCATTACAGTTTCTCTATGAGTCTGTGTTTCCAATGGTGCATGCATTCCTTGTGTACCAGCCTACCTACTGGATATTTCTGCTTTTCTCTAAAAGTTTATAGTCTTTTTCTGTTCAACTTTATTGTTCTTGTGTTCCGTAACTTGTGAATAGTATCACCATTTAACTTGTTTTTCCAAATTGTTGACGTGAGTGTTCTGAATTTGCATGAGCATCTTCATGACCCTCTTCCGTATTTCCCTGCTTCACACTCATATCATATCAGTTTATTTAGCACATATTATCAACATTAGTTCATAGCTGTTGCTCAGGTACATTCATTTCTCTCCACCCGCATTATTATTTCTTCCTCGTTATTGTTTTCCTATTACTACTGTGGGTCAGAGCTACCAGTATCACTCTCTTTAATCACTGAAGTAGCTGCTCATTAATTTATCTGCTTCAGTCTGTTCTCCATTTTGCAGTTAGTTAAGTTTTAAAACTCAAACTGTGTGTAATATTTTCCTGTTGGGAAAGGAGTTAGGTAGGAAAACTTCAAACTAAGGTGTAGTTTACAAGCACTTTTTCATGTTTTGGCCTTTGCTCATTATACTCTTTTAGTCTCTCTCTCAGATCCTGTATTCTTTACATTTTGGACCTTAGAAATAGTGATACTGGGTGCTCAAATGTCACATCCTCTCCCTCACCATCAGACCTTTACCCTTCAGGAATTTCTGTCCTAAATGTACTTGCCTCATTTATAAGTTACTGGAGAAATCTTCCTGTATCCCAGATCTGGGTTAGGTACTCCACCAGCACTCTGATTTTAATTACTTTCACATATTAGAGGGTAGGAGTTTTTTGTATTCTGTTTTTGTGTTGGCTTTGCCTAAAGCAATGTCTGACACGTGAATAATCTGAATTGGAGATCACATTTTGATGATTTACTCCTGAGTCCTTAGATAACGTGGACAGAGAGTGAGCTATTTTCAGAATCTTCTTAGAAATGCAATCTCAGTATTCAGACTTTCTGAATCAGAATCTGCATTTTTACAGGTCTACAGTTGATGTATGGTTGCATTCAAGTATGAATTGCCAAGTACTAGTTTATTAGTTACCTTTTTTATCTGTGTGTTAAAGTCACCTTGGGCATTTATGGTCAGTATTTAATCCTGTGGTTTTAGCTCCTTGGGAGGTTCCTAGGAAGAGCCAGGAGTGAGAATCTGTACTTTCATTCTCATATTCTGATTTTAGTCTGATATTGGTGAAAGTGTTAACTCATATTCAGATTGTGATCTGCTTTCACGCTTTGATTGTAAAGCTTAAAAATGTTCGGAGAATCGGTAATGATGATATGTAGTTAGTCTTGGGGCTAATGAGGATGTCAGGTTGGCTGTAAATGCCACATTAGACCAGTTGACTTCAGACTTTAATGTGTGTAGGAATCCCCCAAGGCTCTGGTATAATTGGTAGAATTTGTTAAAAGAATTTGAGGTGAGGCCTGAGATTGTGCCTTTTAGTGGAGAATAGTATTTTTAATTAAGATAAATTTTAAATGCCGTCACGTGCAAATGATTATTGTCACCATTGTGGGTAGACCTTCATCCGTTCTAATCGCCGTCTTGTGCCAGTAAGGACGCTAATTTCCTGAGTCATTGGACTAGACTATTATTCCAGTCTTATCACAAGGTCTTTTGGTTTCCTCCCTATCTATTTTTCAAGTGAGCTGTCAGCTCACTTTTGCTTATCTTTTCATTTTACTCTCACCAGTTTACAGCAGCTTTTTGACGTGTTTACTACTTCAGTTCCACCAGTCTGACAATTTGGCTCTTATTGGAAGATTTTTATATCGTTCAGTTAATAACTCTAGTAATGCTTGATTTTCTGTAGTCACTACAAATAAGAGTCCTTTAAGGCAATTTAAGTTTTTAGGTCCAAGCTGTAGAATTATGAGTGCCTTTGTCAACAATTAATTTGTCAAACTAACATTTGACAAGAATTTAAAAGAAAAATTGAAGATGGGGCCTCCCCCGTGGCTCAGCAGTTAGGTGCTACGCTGTGGAGCTATGGACAGCGGCGGTGCGAGTTCGATGCCTGGCTAGGGAGTTTCCCACATGGCACGGCAGACCTCCTGCCTCGCCCGCTGCTCCCCTCAGCAGTGTATTTCAGTCCATCTGCCTGTTCTGCTCCCTGCTCTGTCTCTGGTGGACCCTCCTGCCGCCCCACGCCTCTGGTCTGTACCCCAGCTTGTATGCATAAGTAAATAAATCTTTAAAAAAAAAATTGAAGATGGATTTATTTTTACCAAACTCTGCTAATTTTATTTATTTATTTCCATTAATCACATTTAGTTTATTTTTCCCATTTTTATTTATATATTTTTACACCATTGTTCATTTTTGTACAGTGTTTGATTTTTTCCCCTTAGGTGTTGCCTTCATAAAATTACCACCACCAAGGCACCCATGAACAATCACCATAGGCTCTTGTGCATTTTCTTCCCATTTTGTTCCCTCTCCTCTGCCTCCCCTAATGAATTTCTTTGATTTATAGTCTTCCTGCTAGTTTCGTCTTTTTATTTTTCCTGATCCCTTGTATGGTTTCCCTATATTCCCCCTATAAGTGAAACCATCTGATATTTTTCTTTCTCTTTCTAATTTATTTTCCTGAGCATAGTCCCTTCCAGCTCCATCTATGTTGCTGTGAGTGGCATAAGGTTATCCTTTTTTTTTGAAGATTTATTTATTTATGCATACAAGCTGGGGTACAGGCTAGAGGCGTGGGGCGGTGAGAGGGTTCACCAGAGACAGAGTGGGGAGCAGAACAGGGAGATCAACGGAAGCACACTGCTGAGGGGAACAGTGGGCGAGGCAGGAGAGGTCTGCTGCGCCATGTGGGAATCTTCCCAGCCCGGCATCGAACTCGCATTGCCGTTGCCGACAGCTCCACAGCGCAGCACCTAACCGCTGTGCCACTGGGGAGGCCCAAGTTTATCCTTTTCAGTTGCTGTGTAGTATTCCATTGATTCAGTCATCTTTTTCTGGTTATTTATGTTGTTTCCATATTTTAGCTGTTGTAAATTGTGCTGCAGTGAACATAGGATTGCAAGTTTCCTTTTGAATTAATGTTTTTGTTTCCTTTGGGTAGATTCCTAGTAGTGGAATTGCTGGATCATATGGTAGATGTGTTTTGAATAATTTGTGGGTCCTCCAAACAGCTAATGGTTGGACCAGTTTGAATTCCCACCAGTGATGTAAAGGGGTTTCTTTTACTCCGCATCCTTGCCAGCGTTTGTTGTTGTTAGTTTTTTTGATGTGGGCTGTTCTTACTGGTTTGAGGTGATATCTCATTGTGATTTTGATTTGCAGTTCCCTAATTGTAAGGGGAGTTGAGCATTTTTTCATGTGCCTGTTGGCCACCTGCTTTTTCTCTTTGAAGAAGTGCCTTTTTAGCTCTTTTATTCACTTTTTGATTCGATTGTTTTTGTTATTGTTGAGTTGTGTAAGCTCTTAGTAGGCCTTTGGATCAGTCCCTTAGCAGTTTTGTGGAGTGCAAATATTTTCTCCTACTCTCTGGGGTGTCTCTCTGTCTTGGTTAGTCTCTCTCTGGCTGCACAGAAGCTTTTTAGTTTGATGTAATCCCAGCTGTTTATCTTTTACTTCATTTTCTTTGCTTTGGGGATGAGTCCTTAAAGATATTTCTGAGATGCATGTCATGGAGTGTTTTGCCTATGTTTTCTTCCGTGTGCTGTATGGTTTCAAGTCTTACACTCAGGTCTTTTATCCATTTTGGGTTGATATTTGAGTATAGTGTGAGGTAGTAGTCTAGTTTCATTCTTTTGCATGTAGCGGTCCAGTTTTCCCAGTACCATTTATTGAAGATACTATCTTTGTTACAGTGCATGGTCTTTGCTTCTTTGTCATAGATTAGTTGTCCATATATATGTGGCTTTATGTCTGGGTTTTCAGTTTAGTTCCATTGGTCTGTATGTCTGTTTTTGTTCCAGCACCATGCTCTTTTAATTATTATGGCTTTGTAGTGTAGTTTGAAGTCCAGGAGTGTAAGAGCTCTGTTCTCCCTTTTCCTAGTCAGGAGCACTTTGGCTCTTCAAGGTTTTTTTGTGGTTCCATATGAATTTCATCAATATTTGCTCTATTTCTTTGAAGAATGCCATTGAAATTTTTATTGGAATTTTATTGAATCTCTAAATTGCTTTTGGTAGAATGGCCTTTTTGATAATGTTAATTCTGTCAATCCATGAGCAGGGGAAGTCTTTCCATTTCTTTGTATTTTCTTCAGTTTCTGTTATAATTGTTTTGTAGTTTTCTTTGTATAGGTCTTTTACCTCCTTTGTGAGGTTATTCCCACATATTTAATTTTTTTTTTTGATACAATTGTGAATAGGATTGTTTTCGGTATTTCTTACTCTTCAGATGTATTGTTTGCATATAGGAAGGCTACTGATTTTTTACACTGCTAATTTTAAGCTACAGTGTGTTTAAGGAGATTGAAATTGTTTTGGTGAAAAATTATCCTGTCTTCTAGAAGAGAACCCTGTTCTTCAAAAGTAGATCTTAATTTAAGAGTTTTTAAATGATACAACTGAAATAATTTCCTTCAGTTGAAATACTTTTATGGTTTTTGCTAAAAATTGAAATGTAATTCAATAATATATAGAACAAAACCAAAAGATAATTTTAATTAAAATTTGATAGTATTTTTGTTTTTTTACTAATGATGAAGAATGTGTGAAAACTCAAGATAGAACATTTTGAGTTCTTCAGAAAAGAAACTCTTTGTCAAGTCCTAAATCCAATTCTTTGCTTTTAAGCCATGTTTTAGTCTCTCAAAAACTAATTTAAATCCTCCCAGGAATGCACAGTGTCCCTGCCAAAGGTTCTCACATGATGATTGATGAAAAGATTTGCTGCAGAATATATATGCATTCTTTGTAAATACATTTCAGAAACAGGTTAATATAGAACATGAAAATGAAATGCATGATGGTCCATATTTTATCTAATTTTATGATTGAACTCATACCCAGAGCTTTTGAATAGACCTTCCCTATAGAATCATGAATCTCAAGATTTTTCACATGAAAGATTTAAAGTGACTGTATTAAAAAACCTTTCTTTAATGAGCTCAAATCATCACATTCATCAAGTTGTGTTTTCTTTTATAAAGTATGTTTAACCAATAAGTATCTTTCTCATACTTAGTAAATTAAAAAAAATTGAAATTTTACTGATTTGCTATTATTCGTTTACATAACTATAATTTGGGGAGTACAGCTTCACATGTCACCATGTGTACACGTATAGCATATGTCAGAATTTCCTTTTTAAAGTGGAATAGTATCCTCTTGCCTGAGAATACCATACTACTTTTTGTTTATGCACTGGTTGGGTGGCACTGGGTTGCTCCCTTTTCTTTCCTTTTATAGCATTACTGATTATATCAGTCCCTTTTACTGTGTTACAAATATTCAGAAATGCACTACAAAGGTACTGAAGGATTTGTGCCTTGGGGGAGTATTCATTTGCTGTTTGATTTTTCTCATTGTCACTTGAATCTTTGTTTTGCTAGTCCAGCTGGGATATGTCCTGACCAGATTTGAGCTGAGACCACATGAGGTAGCTATATTGAGAGACTGAGTGGACATCAAGAAGACTGTGATGTGATTCAGAATTTAGGCTTTAAAGGAAAGCTTCAAATGCAAATTATGTACATTTTTAACCAGTGCTTTCTTTTAAGGTTCTAATTAGTTTTTCTTTGAGATTGTACATGTTTATACTTATAAACTGGGTGTTTATAATATTTTTTCTGAATTGACTTTTCATGTTTATGGTGGTTTTTTTTTATTCAGTTACTTATTTCAGAGTAAAAATTTAAGTGTGAAGAAATAACTTTAAATTCTAGAAATGTAATATATTTTTATATCTAGAAATTTGTATTTATTTCATGTCACTATGTTTCATATATTTCCTGGGCACTTGGTTCTTTCTATGCAAGATCATTTACTCCATCATTCATCTAGATTTACTGATAACAGATTTATTACTTAGGATGTATTTCTTCCTGTAAGACGGTCCTCACTCACACTTTTGAAGTGTAATACAGTGAAGGATTGCTGTGACATTAGAGTTTTGGATTGGGTCTTACAAGTTATTGTTATTCCCTTACAACACGTATTATTTTGTAATTTCCTGTATCTTCCCTGATTTAGTAATTTGTGGTGATGGTCTCTATTGAAAATTCTGGCTAAAGAAGACAGAGGAACTGTTGGGTAATTTTGTTTCTCCAAGCACAAAAGATTCCAGCATAATTGCTCAGTTCCAAAGGATTCATTGCTGTCATTCCTTTTGATCAAGTGTGTGTACAAACTATTTTATCATTGTGCTGATTTGAATATTTCTGAATTCTTGGATAAAGTAGATTGTGTTGGAAAATCTTCAGTGCCTGGTAGATTGCTTCTGTTGTATAACCTTCTCTCTTCCTGTCTCCCCAAATCTCAATAAATGGTTGACTTTGTCTTCAGTTCTTAGAGACCCAACTTAATTTCAGATCTTCTGAAGTTATTAAGACTGATTTTCATTATTTGGGGGCGGGGAGGGACTTGAGGTTGAGGGTGATCCTTATTAATTATTTAAGACACAGGGAAGTTTGGCTTCTTCAGTGTGAAGAAGTGATGTTTTACTGCATCTGTATAGTGTTTCTTAAAATGTGCTCTGTATGAGAGTACTTGACAAGTCTGTTTCTCATTACAATCTATAAAGAAACTGGGATAAAATGACAAGTAGTTACCAGAAGTTATTTTTGTATACTTGAGAATTTTTTAAATTATATTTTTAACTTGAAGGAATGTTTTTGAGTAAGTGAATAAATTTGCCATTAAAATTACTTAAAAATTTTATAGGAAGTTTTAGGAAATAGTAAGTTAAGAGAAGATGCATTTATGTTTATTTTTATTGAGTCCTGTTATGTAGATATTGCAAACAGGAGACTGAAAGATCCTTAAATGATAGTGGGTGAGGTTCCTGCCTTTGAGAACCTTAAAATCTAATTAAGTAGGGTAAGATTTACAAACATGAAAGTAGGGAAGAGTGCTGTAATATTTTTAATCAATAACTAGATTTTGTTCAAAACTAAGAAATTGAGAATAATACGATTGTTACCTTTTTTTAAAGATTTATTTATGCATAGAACAACTCGGGTAAAGGCTAGAGGTGCAGGGGTTAAGAGAATTCACCAGAGACAGAGTGGGGAGCAGAACAGGCAGATCTACTGAAACATACTGCTGAGGGGAGCAGCAGGCAAGACAGGGAGAGGTCTGCTGCACCATGTGAGTTAACTCCTGGCCAGGGATTAAACTCATCCCACAGAGGCTGGTGATAACTTGAAAGCATTGATGCTTAACCCCTGCACCACTAGGAAGGCCCCTGATTTTTTCTTTTGAAATAATGAGACAAAGTTTAATTCAACGAAAGTGTCTGCTATGTGAAGAATTGGATACTTGTGGTTGGATTAATATAGGAGAAGTTGAAATTCCATTGACCAAAGAAATCTTTCAAACAGGTGGTAATAGTAACTGTCTGTGAGGATGAAATGAAATAATCCACATAAATAAATACAAGAATAATATATAGTACATATTAAGTGGCCAATAAAAGGTAGCTGCTGTTATTAACATGTTTGTATGTACATCTGAATGTTTTTGATGGGAGTTATGAAGATGATGATATAGCACTGCTAAGTATTGTGTACAAGTCACTGTTCTTAGCTTTTTTCATACATTATTTCTTCTATTTTTTTTTGCAAATTTATGGGCTATATCTATTGCTGTTACCCCCATTTTACAGATGAGAAAAATTGAAGCACAGAGTCGTTAATTGCCCAAGCATTTAGGCAGTTGAAGCATACCTATGGTGGGATTAGACTGCATCATTGGTGGCAGCTGAAGAGAGACTTTGACTACTGAATTGTTTAAATCTGATAATAATTGAAAACTATAAATACTGATAACTTGATTGTTTCTTTCAATATTTGGATCATTGTTTGTCAAGGAGTGTATCAGTTACTTGTGAGCAATTTAACTAGAAGTGTGTGTTTTATATTTTAACCTCAGTACTGTCTTTAAGTGTTATCCTTGATACATTTAAGATAGAATATATTTTACATATTTATCTTTTTTGATAGTTATTTCTGAAGATAATCTCTTATACCAGAGTCTACTTTGTTTCATAACATATGTGACTCATTGAGAATTTTTGTTGTAAATATTCAGGCCTGCTACTCCCAACTGCTAAGCATTTACACAAATCTAGTTAGGTTGAGACTGGGTTTGTGGATGATAAAAAAAAAGTGATAACTATGGAAAGAACATAAAACTCATACGATCCTGGAATCTTACTCAATTTAGTACCTTATAAGAAATTGCAGAGGGGGAGTCAGATATTGATGGAATGATATTAACAAAGGTATTATGTTTAAGTGTAATTGTACAATTAATGTCCTGCTTTTCAAGACTTGCTTCTGAGTTACCAGGTTGAGCAATTAAGGGAATGGGAAGGCCTTCCTCAGTATACATTCCAAAAATAATTAAACAACTTCCTGGAGAACATTTTCTTTTAAAGAACAGGCATTTATTTTTCACTGTTCTGGAGACTGAAACTTGCTGAAAATATTGATGAAAAAGTGTTCATAGTAAAATTGAACTCATAGCACTAATAAGCTTTAAATGGTTGTTATTACTGTTATTACCATCAGGATTTTCGTTCTGAATTAGACATTCACTACTCGTATGGAAATCTTTTATATATTTTAACCTCAGTTCAGTTTCATATATTGTGCAAAATCTATTTTAAACTTTTAGTCTGCCTTACACATATTACCATATCCTAAATTTCTGCCTGTGATTATCATCATAAGAGCACAGTTAACTTCTCAGAAGAAATTAGAGAACCCTCAATGAGCTGTTTTTGTTTGCCTGTGTTGACTAATTTATTTGCATTTGGATTCAGCTTCTATTCTGTGGTTTTAGTAGGAACCTTTGTACCTTTATCCTTTCTATTCTCCTATATTCTGTGAATATTTCAAGTTCTCAATATCAGACTCTTGATCACTTACCCTTTTAAAAGTTTCTACTTCATGAATGACACTGTGAGCTAGACAACTAGGGGTTATATTGCTGCTGCTACCTTACTGTTTTTGGTTTCCTCAATCCAGGCAGGTTCTGTTTGCTGTGTCTAGACAGTCTATCTCTACGTTCATTTCATAGCATAGTTCTAACTCATTGTTAATCTATGTAACAACTACTCCATTAGTTAATAAATGTTGTTAGTGATAGTGTCCCAAATTATTTATTTTGTATTATTTTTTAAAGATTTATTTATGCATACAAGAACTGGGGTGTAGGCCAGAGGTATGGGGGGAGGTGAGAGGATTCACCGGAGACAGAGTGGGGAGCAGAACAGGCAGATCCACTGAAATACATTGCTGAGGGGAGCATGGGGCAAGACAGGAGAGGTCTGCTGCTCCATGTGGGAAATTCCCTGGCTGGGGATCAAACTTGAGCTTCAGTGGCCGCGGATAGCTTCATAGTTGCTGAGACTTAACCCCTTGAGCCACTAGGGAGGCCCTGTCCCAAATAATTTATAGACTAATTCAAATGTATTGAAATTATTCCACCTGGAAAATCGCGTTTACTGGGAAAAGCCAAGAAAACTTAAAAGTGAATAATAATGAAGTGAACTGCTAGGTATAATTACACTATTTATAATGATAAAAATATGGCTTGGTATTAACATAGCTATATCACAACAGAATACAAAGCTAAAAGTATAGTTACATAAAATATAATAAAGATAGCATTTTGAATTGGTGGTGAGATATGTTATTTGCATCCCCTGAAAGTGGCTCTGGGGGTGGGGGTGCTGTACTCCTCCAGGAGTCACTATGTACACAGACACTGCCAGTGTTGCAGCTATGGATTATTCCAAGTAGATGGCTAGACCAGTTGCTTATTAAAAAAAAAAAAATTACATTCCAGCCTCACTGATTAAACATGAAATTATTGAAAAAGTTAAAAAATGATACAGTAAGAATGAGAAAATATGTGTCTATTACATTTTAATGTGGGAAAAATTCTATTATAAAACCACAGGAAGAAAATTTCAAAAGGAGAGCTAAATAACAAACACGACATGAATGTGAAAGATTACCATCCTTACTTTATTAAGAACTTTTAGAACTAAAGAAATGTATAAAAATTTAGAGAGGACATCAGTGAAGAAGGTTAAGATAGAAAAATACGTAAAACCAAATGAAAAGATAACACAAGTTCCTCCTGATATCTAGGATATAGTGAACCATTATTTACTTAATATTTTTGGAGAGAGTTAAAAATTTGAGCAGCTTCCTGGAAGAAAATTTGACAACATGTTTAAAGAGCTATCAGAATTAGATATATACACATATATTCATATGGCAGGCTATTTAGCTTATATGTCCCACAATAGAGAGAGGATTGAACAAACCATGCTGTATTTGTGAAATGCTAACATACTATGCAACTACCTAAATTAAAAAAAAAAATATTTATTTATGCATACAAGCTGGGGTACAGGTGGCAGAGGCGTGGGGTGGCAAGAGGGCTCACCAGAGATGGTGTGGGGAGCAGACCAGGAAGATCGACAGAAACACACTGCTGAGGGGAGCAGCGGGCGAGGCAGGGGAGGTCTGCTGTGCCATGTGGGAAGCTCCCCAGCCGGGCAGCAACCCTGTATCACTGCTGCTGCGGACAGCTCCACAGCTCAGCACCCAACCGCTGCACCACCAGGGAGGCCCAAACTACCTAAATTTTTGTTGAAAATAGCAAATCTTAAAACAGGCTGCCATTGCTTACCTGAATTAAAGAAAAATTTCAGTGGGAGGGTTTTTACCAACATGCTAAAAGTTATTTAAGACTAAGGATGATTTAAAATATTTTTTCTTTCGCAATCAAACTTTTTCGGGCAGTGTACATTGATTTTACAATCAGGAAATTATAATTTTCTGTTTAACTAAGAAGTGCCCAGCTACAGTTATTATTATTTGAAATGATTGAAGAGTTCTACATCTCTAAAATGAACATTGCTATTTTAGGAACTTGATACTGCTTAATCCTGAGATCACATGGGATCCCAGCACAAAGTAGTTTGGTTGGATGTTGACCATTATTCATTATTCATATATGATAGAACTGGTATAAAATCTGAATGGTGGGGAAGGTGCTTTTAAAATCTTAAAAGAATGAAAATTTGTTTTCAGTTTATTGTTTTTGGAGGATTGTTTTCAGATTACTTACAAAATTTTTTTGTGTGTGTCTAGTTAACTTACTGCAAATGCAGCTTAAAAGTTCATGAATCCAAGTATTTCTGTTAGTATATTACCAAGTTGTTAGAAAGTATAACTAATTCAATATGATAGATCAAATTGATTGCTAATTTACAAAGTTAATAAAGATGTTTAATAATTAGTCTTGGTAATTCATACATTTTAATTTACTCCTCTTGGTTCTCGAAATTTCTAACTTAGGGCAGTGTTTATGTAAGCAGGTTCTGAAATTGTAATAGAGATGTGTGACTTTTTTAAAGCTAATGAGAGGATAAAAGTCATTTTTCATTTTCCTCATATCTTTTCACAGAGATGCTTATTCATTTGCTCTTGTTTCACTTTTCTTTTGTTACATAGGAAAGTTGTTTGTTTTTTTGTTGTTTTGTTTAACAATAAACCTCTTGACTTAATGGGGAGGGAAGGTAATAAAAGTTAGCAAAGGTAGAGTGATTACAGTTGTATATGCTACCAGTAGGCAAAGAACTAACGGAGCATGAACACCAAGGGCATTACCAGAGGGAGAGACTGAAAGAAGCAGCAATACTGATAGTATTCACCTTTAAAAAAAAAAAAGATTTATTTATTTATGCATACAAGCTGGGGTACAGGCCAGAGGCCTTGGGCAGTGAGAAGGGTTCACGAAAGACAGAGCGGGGAGCAGAACAGGCAGATGGGCGGAAATACACTGCTGAGGGGAGCAGCCGGTGAGGTAGGAGAGGGTCTGCCATGCCATGTGGGAATCTCCCTGGCCATGGGTCGAACTCACTTCGCCACTGCCGACAGCTCCACAGCGCAGCTCTTAACCGTTGCACCACCAGGGAGGCCCAGTAGTCACCTATTTTGTGAAGAAAACTAGTGGAATCTATCTTAGCTCTCTTAGTATCTTTTATGAAAATAAGTTGCATTTTGGAGAGCAGAGGCACTTAGTCACATTCATGATTTAAAATTGTGTGATCCCATTTATAGGTTCTTTCTTTTCTCTTAAAGTTTTGCTAATACTGCTTAATTTTCTTCTAAAATGCTCCGGGCTGTCAAATGCTTTTTAAAGAACTGTATGTATATGATTTATTGCACATAGATAAAATTAAACTTACTTGACTGTTGGAAAATTGCATTTATTTCTTTTGTAACACTCTTCTTCATTCTGTTCATATGAAGAAAATGTTGAGCTTTTCCCTAGTATTAAAGCTTTATGGGGAAGTATTTATACTTTGCAAAAGTCTATTTAAAAAATTAAAACAAATAAGGAATTTGCGTGGATTTTCATATTAAGATCAAATGTGCGTATGTTACATAGACTGAAGTATTTTTATGTTGAAATATTTGGGGGGGTTCTGATGATAAAAGGACAAGTGTTTTAGGGAGTTTCAGTATCATAATGGATTTTACGAGCTTTTGTTAATGTTTTTTTGGAGATGAATGAACTGTTTCATTTATAGGACATGACTTATGAAAGAGAATAAATGTGAAAAAGGAGAAAAGATTGGGAAGCTGAACTCTTCCAGGAACTATATAATATACTGCACACTTGTTCTGTCAAAATATCAAAGTATCAGAACTTGTTGTAAGCATTTATTTTTTTAATTAATTTTAATTTTAATGTATTAGGGTTGAAAATCCAATACAATTTTTAAATTGTATTTTCTTGTTGTCAGTATGTTAATGTCCTGTTAGATAAAGAAAGCTGTGAGTGATGTTTGTTGTGGTCTGTTGTCCAAGGATTCTCCTTAATATAAGTAGAAAGTCCTATAGAATATGTACTTCTTATATGATAGAAGTTTTTGAAATATATCAATAAAGATTGTGTTTGGAATAGGAAAATGATATGCTTATTGTTTTTTCTGAACTCCTGAATTTTTTGAAATTTAAGGGGATGTTATGAAATTGATCCTTTTTTTGTGACTTCAGTCATGAGCTATAATAATAGAAATCAGTAGTAGAACTCAGTCAAGTTCTTTTTTGCATATTTAATATTTGTTACTCTTAAGTTTAGTCTTTCAAAAGAATCTTATGTCTCATTTGTTCAAGAATTTAAGATGATTGTCTGGTTTCTTTGTATTTAGGACTTCAGGTGCCACCTCCTCCTTAGTTGAGGTGTCTTTTGTAAACTGGTCCAGTCAAGTTTAGTCTCTCTACTGCATACCCTAATATTTAGTTTAGCAAATATTTATTGACTATGTACTGTGTATATGCCTTGTTGGTAATGAAAGTATGGTAATGTTGCTGTAGTGATAATGCCTCAAGCAAGGTTGTAGAATTATAAAAACATCGTACAGTGGATTTCAAACCTTTTCTCAGATTGATAAAACTGCACTTTTATTAGTGACTCAAATACCACACATGGTTTTGCTGTTTTCCAAAATATTGAGCAATTAAAAAAAATTAAGATTGCTACCAAACAAAATATTATGTTCTCTGAATTTATGGGGTAGTTGTATTCCTGGAAAAATCTGAGTTTATTTTAAAATCTTGTACTATCCTCTCTTCTGGTTTTTAGAGGCAGAATGTGGCTAGCCACAGGTAATTATAAATAAATTTGACCTGCATGATGTCAAAATTACTTTCTGTATTCGAATGGGATATGGTTCAGTTCTTTCTTAGGAGGAGTTTTCAAATTATCAAGCTATCCATCATGTGTTTCTGCTCCATAAACTGGTAGCATCCCTTAGCTATATCAATTTAAACAGAAATACCTCTGGAAAATTCTATGCCTCCTGGGGGGGTGTATTCACTCAATGAGAATTGCTAGGCTAGAACATGTGGCCAGAGAAGAGGCTTGCTCTGGAGAGGTATGCTGAAGAGACACTAACCTTGCCACCAGACTGGAAGGTGTGAGATAAGTTAAAAATAAATAGCTTCCAGTTGAGAGGAGGTAGTGGACTTTTTTATGGAGCTAGCTGGGTTTCATTCTGTAGCTAAGGGGAGAGTAAAATATTAATTAGCAGGCATTCCAGAGGGCATGATGGAATGATTTGGAAAGGATTTGAGGGATACTCGAATGGATCAGATTGGGTGTTGTACAAAGCAGTATGGCGTAGAATCCAGGAATCCGGGGAAGTTTAGTATAATATCAGAGACTGAAGTAAAAATGGAAATGAGACCTGATAGAATTCTTCCAGAAAGTCTTTTAAAAAAAGTTAACATACCTATACTTAGAACTGCAGAGCTGATGAACCTGTATAGAATCCTCATCTAATTGCATATGAACATGTCAAGTTGCAGCCACACTTTTGTTTCTCCTGGTGATTCTGTTTCACAAAGTGATCCAGACACAGAGTATCTGAAACAAACATTTCACAGGAAAGTGCTCACTGATATTTTATATTTTCTTTATATTTATATATATATTATATATACTTATATATATTATATATACTTATATATTATATATTATATATTTATATATATTTATATATATTATATATATTTATATATATTTATATATATCTATTTATATATATTTATTCTATATAATTTATATATATATATTAATATTAATATATATATTGTCAGTACCTTTAAAGGTACCAGTCAAATGTGTGTTTAAAGAATTAATTAATCTTTTCAGGGAATGAAGTAGAAACGTCTTATCCAGCTTTGTTCACTTAATTCTTTGCTTTGTTTTCAGTCTTCTCTTGTTTCTCACTGTTGCCACTAAATTGTTCTTCCAGTTGTATTTAACTCAGTTACATAAGATACCTTAACACTTTGTGGTCTGCTCACATATTAGTACATGTTTTTGTCACCAGTATCAGGTGGCCACTCACGTATTAATACGTGTTCATCTAGTCTCCGGTTTTTCACGCCCCGGTGGGTTTATTTGGCACTATTAGGAGCTATTTCTTTGATTGTACTCAGTCTAGAAGTTTTACACATTGTTTTGGTGAAAGTGTAAGGTGTTTTATGAGAGATATTACAGTTTTTTTAACCTGTGACATTTATTGTTACCATTACGCAATCGTGGCTGCTGAGAACAGAAGGAGAATGAGCAAAAATGAAATTTTAAACGAAGTTTTTGTTGGTAATTTGTCTGATGTCGCAAGTTGTGAAGGAACTGATGGAAATTCTGAGGAAAACGATAACGAAATGCCAGGTGACAGTGATGAAGATCTAATAATTACCAAGAAAACGTGCTCTAACTTTGCAGTATTCCAGTGATTCTGAAGTTGATGACAGTAATGGTGTGACTAACACGACAAGTGGCGATGTTTTATTTTGGTCGGACAACGACATTATTCCTGCTTTAGAAACATTTCCTGGCACACCAGGTGTGGAAATTACTCCACATGATCCGAAAAATGTGAGTGACGTAATTTGTTTGTTTATTGGGGATGACCTCTTTTCAATCATGGTGGAGGAATCAAATCGTTGTCATGAGTAAAATGCCCATTAATACAAAGAATCACCTGAAAGTTTGAAGTGGCACGATATAACCATTGGAGAAATGAAAAAAAATTTAGGTTTGGTTATCCTAATGGGGCAGGTGCACAAAGACAGAATAAGTGATTACCGGACACTGGACCCTCTAACAGAAACTCCTATATTTTTAAAGGTAATGAGTAGAAACAGGTTCCGCCAAATATGGCAGGCATGGCATTTTTCAAATAATGAAGATGTCTCAGAAAATTCAGGGAGGATATTCAAGGTTTTACCAGTTTTGAACAACCTTCTAAAGAAATTTGCAAGTGTCTACAAACCTGGGCAGGAACTGTCACTTGAGGAGGGCTTGATACCATGGCGAGGGCGACTATCTTTTCGTACATACAACCCTGCCAAGCTGACAAAATTTGGAATATTAGTGCGTATGGTATGTGAAGCAATCACTGGATATATTTGCAATTTGCAAATTTATACCGGTGAGGGTAATAAGTTGGAAGATACAATTCTGTCAGTTTTAGGGCCAAATACAGGTTTGTGGCACCATGTGTACATGGATAACTATTGTAATAGTATAAGCATTGCCAAAATACTTCTCCAAAACAGAACAAGAATCTGTGGCACAGTCAGAGTAAATAGAGGTCTTCCCGAATGTTTGAAATCCGTGAAACTACAGAAAGGCCAGTCAGCATTCTGAAGGAAAAAAGATGTTCTTGTGCAGATTTGGAAAGACAAGCGGGAGGTTCGCATGATCTCTACCATTCATTCCTCATGGCTCCTAGAATCTGAGAAGAGGTACTGAAAAACTGGAGAGAGAATAAGGAAGCCAGAGTCCATCTTAGAATACAACAAGTATATGAAGGGAGTAGACCGTGCGGACCAATATCTGTCATATTGCACAGTAATGAGAAAAAACACGAAGTGGTCAAAGAAGACACTGTGCCCTATTCAATTTTTTTAGGGTGTATGTAGAGCTTAATGGAAAACAAATTATGTATAAAAATTTCCTACATGAAGTAGCCAGAAACTGGGTGAGCCCATCTCAGATGCACGAGCCCATCTCATTGCCAGACACGAGCCCAGAAGAGCCCATCTCAGACACACGAGAGAAAAACATTCACATTTCTCCTACAAGGCGTGCACCTAAGATGGACCCAACAGGAAGACTTTCAATGGACATGAAAAAGCATAAAGTGGGGAAAATAGTGTTGGGAGCAAGAAAATTCCTCAGAGACCATGTAGAGTATGTGCAGCCAAGAAGAAGAGAAGTGAAACCCGCTTTATTTGTGGATTTTGTTGTGTTCCACTCCATAGAGGGACATGTTTTGAACAATACCACACTCTAATTGATTACTCTGGTATATAATCTCTCTGCATTTAAAATTTCATTAAAATATATCCAGTAATTCAGGAGCTGTGTATTTTTTATTAAATGCTTATACCATTCATGAGGTGGCACAGAAAATGGCCGGCCCCAAAGGCTGGTAAATTTGAAGGGCACCGGCACACAAAGTGTTAAAGACTTTGTGGAGCTTGGTTGTTAAAAGAACTGTACTTGTTGCTAGAAGAATTTGGAGACAAGTTGTGGTTCACAAAGTAATTCTTATTCTTAGAGCTGCCTGGAATATAAGACACACACTGTCCACAAGGATAAATTGTGTGATGAATAGGTTTCAGATCAGTGGATCAAAGTGTTGCCCTGGAAAAGAACATTCAGAATTGAATAGTCCATCTCCCTGATTTGTCTCATCTTGGTAACTCATTCAGTCATATAGCAAACATTTACTGAATTTTTCTGACGTGCTGGGAAGACAGTCTTTATTGAAGGAGAGTAGGAAGAAGTGTTTGTGTTTGAGGGTGTGAGTCTCAGAAAATGAAAATAAAAGATAAATAAAATAACCCAGTGCTCAGGGAGTTTGAACCTTTATTTTCTTTTATAGTACTCTGCAATTTAAGAATTCTGGCTTTATTCTGGATCCTGTAATCATGGATTTTTGCAGTCTAGGTATTAGAGAATGAGGGGTGATTGCTTCACAGAGTAGAAGACTAGAGATGAGAACATTATTTTTCCTTTCTAGATCTTGGACTCTTGATTCTCAGTTGCCATCATACATTCAGTGACTTCCTTTATTTTATTCTCTTTTTTGTTCTAAAACCTCTGTCAGGGCCTCCCTGGTGGCGCAGTGGTTAAAGCGCAGTGGTTAAAGCGCTGGCAGCAGCGACCTGATTTCAATGCCCAGCAGGGGAGATTCCCACATGATGCGACAGACTTCTCCTGCCTCGCCCACTGCTCCCCTTAGCAGTGTGTTTCCGCCAATTTGCCTGTTCTGCTCTCCACTCTGTCCCTGGTGAACCATCTCACCCCACCCCCCTGGCCTGTACCCACGCTTGTATGCATAAAGAAATCTTAAAAAAATAAAAATCTCTGTCATAATTTTCATTATTATAGTTTTATACAGTTTAATGTTAACTAGAGTGATTGTTGTCTCGTCTCTTCTGAAGAGGTAATTTTTAAAAAAGATTTATTTATGCATACAAGAACTGGGGTGTAGGCCAGAGGTGTGGGGTGGTGAGAAGATTCACAAGAGACAGAGTGGGGAGCAGAACAGGTGGCTACTGAAGTACACTGCTGAGGGGAGCAGCGGCTGAGGCAGGAGAGGTCGACTGGGCTATGTGGGTTAGCTCCCTGGCCAGGGATCAAACTCGTGTTGCAGTGGCTGCAGATAGCTTCTTAGTGCTGAGACTTAACCTGTTGTGCCACCAGGAAGGCCCAATTTGAGATTTTTTTTAAGCCTTAAAAGAAATTCTTTTTAAAATCATGACTAATTTCTTAAACTTTTCTACCATTTACTAGATTTCTTTTATGGATTGTGTTTTCATCTAGGATATATCATTTTTCATAGGATCAAATTGCCTAATACGCTGTCTAACTAGTCTTTCCACTTTTGGCTCCTGTTCCTGTGAACCTGGACCTACATTGCTGTGTTCATCTTCTTTTCCTAAAATCAATTTTAATCATGTTTTACTTATATTCCAGGGAATTTTAGCATTATACTATGTAAAGGAAAACCTAGGCTTCTCAAGTTGCTTATTATTTTTGTTCCCTTGTGATCAGATCATATGCTTTTCCAGTCCTTACCTTTGTCAAGAACTGTGAAGATTCTGAGACCTTATCCTTCTTGCAAGCTAACATGTTAGTTTAATGGAGCCTGGCAGAAGACAGTAGTCTCCTGGGTTAGAGTCAAGGGTAACTTATTACTCAGAGCAGTAGGAGTAGCCACAGTATTATCATTTTTTTTGGCGCTGGTTACATAAGCCCCAGTTCCACAGGGTGATATGATGATACCTATATCACAGGGCCAGGTGATACCTATACATACCTTCAGTTGCATTATAAGAAAGCACCCTAACGTTGTCTTGACTCTGAGTCTACTTTTTCTTTAAAATTCACTTCGATTCTGTCCACAGGCTTCCTCTGCATGTCGTACTAATTTAGAATTCCATATCAGACAGATGCTTTCTTTCATATCACCTGTTGAGAGCCTTCTGTTTTTGAATGTGCTGCTTATTTACCACATTCCTCCTATCCCAGATAGTTAAGTGACTGCAATCTCAGTTTTCTCTATGCACATTTTTTAAAGTCCTCTTGTCTTCTCTGCCATATTGTGCGTTCAGTATCTTTAGTATTTACAGAGTGGCTTCAGAGACGTTATTTTTTGTCTTTCATAGAACTCTTCAGGGCAGTGTATTGGTTAGGAATGTGTTCAGTTGCAGTGAACAGATAACCCATTCTAAATGTGTATAATGCATATAGTTTTATTTTCTGTTGTCTTTTTTTTCATATAAAATGTTTGGATATAGATACTTGGTGGTGTTAATTCTGCTTAAGCAGCCTTATCTTCCCTACCGGACTGTAAATTCCGTGTTTGTGCTTTATCTTTGGCTACTGTCCCAAAGTTTGAAGTAGACACAGTCTGTTTACTTGTTGAACAAAAGGTAAAGAATGTGAGATCCCTACCTTTAAGGAAACTCTAACACTGGTAGTTAGAGCTTAGGGGAAATATGTGTTGATAGGAGTATGGATGTGGAGGTTCAGGAGCTTAAAAGCAGATAATTTTGTTTGCAGGTATATATTGGTGAAATGAACACTCATAATTGCTTAGATTACCTTCTGAATGCGTAAATATTTTTAATGCTACCAAATATTTTTAATACATCTTTACAAGCTATGAAAACATTGTTGATAGTCTGTGAAAATAAAATGGAAACAATTCTTTCAGTGCCTAGATGAATATGAAGATGATGAAGCAGGACAGAAAGAGCGGAAAAGAGAAGATGCAATTACGCAACAGAACACCATGCAGAATGAAGCTGCGAGCTTATTAGATGCAGGCACTTCCTATCTGCTTCAAGTGAGTATTTAAAAGTACCAGGAAGTCACTGGCAACTTTAACAGTAATTTTTAAGCTATAGTTAATATTTTTTTTCAGTCTTTTGTTGTATCAGCTCCATTTAATTATTTTTATTGAATCTAACCACTGATTCTCTTTATATCTAAATACCTTTTGACATAAGCATGGTTTGGTTCTGAGTTCATGATCAATGAAAATTTGCTGACTGACTAAATAAGTTTAAATTGTATCAGTTATAAAAGTCATCAGGGAAAAGATTTACCTCTTTGCTCTAGGTTGATATTTACTAAGAATCACATAGCAAATAGAGTTGAACAGAACGTCTCTACAAAAATCAAGTGTTTAAGCATAATACTAAAATATAGTATTTTTATATTGTGAATTACCAGAAACATCTATATTCGTGTAGTATAAAGTATTTCTTAAAACAAGTCAGTTTCAAGTTAGCTCTTTTGGATCTTTGCGGCCTAGAAAGTTGGAAGTTGTTGGTATTTGGATGCTTCAGTATAAAGTAAATCACTTTGTAGAATCATATAAGCTGATATGGAAATGATCATGATATAATCTAATCTTAAGTTATTTTCAGTGGCATCATATTGTTGAGATCTTAAACTACTGAGTTGCTTTTCAGAGTTCCAGTTTTGGCCTTTAAGTGCATGTCATTGTGATACTGCTTAAAAGGAATTTCTGAACAGTATACACAACTCTGTTATTGATTTTAAAAAAAAGCTATAAATCTATTAATTTTCAGGATTATACAAGGCATTTGGCAGAGAGAGGCAAAATATATTGAAGTGGCTTAGAATTGCAGATAGAAAACTTTCCTTTCTTTGATACAGATATATTGACTTAAGGAATCTTAGGGTGATGCAGATTTATGTGTTCTTCAACCATGTCTGTTGCTGCATCATGTATACCAATATTGATACTTTGAATTAGTCCTGAGGGACAGTTTTTTTTTTTTTACTGTAATTTTCCTGAGGGCTATAGCTTTGTTGCTAATTAGTTTATTTGAATAACTTCAGTATTATTTTGCTATATTCTACTGGATTTCTATTTGTCTGATCTTATTTCACATTTGCTTTATTTTAAACAAAAATATTTGTTTATGCTTTACAAGTTCTGATCTGCCACTGCACCTGCAAAAATGTCCATGGGATTTCCTTAACCATTCTAAGCTTGAATGAAGAAGAATGTTTTATTTAAACTAACACAAAAACAGTTTGTGCCTTGCCAACATTTTCTAAGCTCTACATTGGTCTGTTCACTCCTTCAGTAATATAAACCATCCCATTATAAGGAATATTATTTCAGGAAAAGTATATTTTAAATCAGTTGTATAACAGACTTTGGTGTTACTAGAAGGTCTAGTTACATAGTCTTTGAAGCTTAAGACCTTTATCAGTCTTAGCTTTTGAATTTTTTAAACAAGTATTTTCAGTGAGACTGGCATTTCTACTTGCCTCTCCCACCTCCACCCCTGGTTTAGAATGAAATTGTCCATTGTTATAGTACTTATTAAGTTGTCACTCTGTTTGGAAATCATTTAATTTTTATTTACTTTTTGAGATAACATTGGTTTACAACACTGTATAAGTTTTAGATGTAAGCTGTAGCCTCACTCAACCTGCCACACTACACCCACCACAAAATGTTACAAAATGTCTAGTATCTATCCACCATCAACCAGTTGAACCCCTCTGTTTATTCACACTCCTCTACTCTGGTAACCACCATTCTGTTTTCAGAACCTAAGAGTTTGTTTTTGATGATTTGCTTTGTTTTTTTATATTCCATAATGAGGGAAATCATATGTTAATTTGTTTTTTCTCTTTTGACTTATTTCACATCTCATAATCCCCTCAAGTTTCATTTATGTTGTTGCAAATGGCAAGATTTCATCCTTTTAAAAAAAATTCCTCAACAGTATTCCATTATGTAAGTATGCCACATCTCTTTATCCAATCATTTGTCAATGACACTTTGATTTCTTTTGTCAACTATTGTGAATAATGCTGCGGTGACTATAGGGATGCACATTTATATTTAAATTTGTGTTTCTATAATCTTTGGAGAAGTACCCAGAAGTGGAGTTACTATTAATTTATGGTGCTTTAGTTTTTAAATTTTTGAGGATCCTCCATCCTGTTTTTCATAGGGCTCACAATTTACATCCCCATAAATGTTGCACGAGGGTTTCTTTTGCTCCACATCGTCACCAGTTCTTACTAGTTGACATTTTGAGAATAGCTTTTCTAACTGCTTGAGTTGTACTTTTTTTTGTTCTTGAGTTGTGTGAATTGTTTAAATATTCTGCTTATTGACCACTTGTCTTATATATGGTTTGCAAACATCTTGTCCCACTTAGTAGGCTTTTTCATTTTAATGATGCTATTTGCTATGCAGAAGCCATTTAGTTTGTTATAGTCCTATTTGTTTATATTCTTGTTTGTTTTCCATGCTGTTGGAGAGGAAGCCACAAAGATATCTCAAAGGTCAAGCTTGTCACCTATGTTTTTATGGTTTTAGGTCTTATATTGAAGCCTGCAATTCATTTTGAATTGATATAGTGATGTAAGATAGTGGTCTTATTTAATTTTTTCTCTGTGCAGTGTTCTCAGCATCATTTATTGAAGAATCTCCAGTTTATGCTCTTGGCTCCTTTGTCATAAATTAATTGTCCATATATGTGTGATTTTATATTGGGGCTCTGGATTCTATTCCCTTTTTCTGTCTGCATGTCTTGATTCCAATACCATACTGCTTCAATTACTGTAGCTTTGTAGTATAGCTTGAAGTCAGGGAGCACAATATAGCTGTTTTAGTTCTTTGTCCTCAGCATTCTTTTGTCTATTTGAGGTCTTTTTAGTTCTGTACAAGTTATAGGATTTTTTGTTCTGTCTCTATGAAGAATGCCACTGGGATGTTAAAGGAGGTTATATTGCATATGTATTTTGCTTTACATTAAATGGCCATTTTAACAATGTTTATTCTTGCAATCTTTGAGCATGGAATGGCTTCCCTTTTTTCTGTCCTGTTTTTTTCAATAATATCTTACAGGCCATTCACTAGTTTGGTTAAATTTGTGCCTAGGTATTTTATTATTTTTGATGCCATTGTCAATAGTATTGTTCTCCCCGTTTCTTCTTTCTCCTAGCTCATTGTTTACATAAGGAAAGGTAGCAGATTTTTGTATATGATTTTATAGTCTGCAATCTGACTGTATTCATTATTTCTAATAATTTTTTGGTGGGGGGGGTCTTTGTGGTTTTTATGTATATCATGCCATCCACATATAATGACAGTTTTACTTCTTTTCCATTCTGAGTGCCTTTTAATCTCTTTTTCTTACTTAATTTCTCTGATAGGAACTTCTAATACTATGGTAAATAACACCGGTCAACAAATTTTTATGAAAGTCATGTTACTGAAATAAAATTAGTCATTTCCTATCAATTTGTATGTGCTCAACACGAATATGACAGTCAAATTCTAATTTCGGCTTTAGTTTTTTTGTAATCTGCAATAAATTGATGTTTACATCACAAAATGCATGCCAATCACTGGTCAACAAATTTTTACAAAAGTCATGTTACTGAAATAAAAATAGGCCTTTCCTATCAATTTGTATGTGCTCAACACGAATATGATAGTCAAATTTCAAATTTTGGCTCTAGTTTTTTTTTTTTTTTGTAATCTGCAATAAATTGATGTTTACATCACGAAATGCATGCCAACAGTAATAGGCCTACGGTTAACACCTATAAAAAATCAAGTCATAGACTATTTCTTAGATTTCTTTGCTTGTCTCTTGTACAGCTTGTAGAATACAGACTGAAGGAGAAGGAAGGTGACCCAAGGATGCTTGCCCCAGGCCTGACCTACGCTGAGAATGCCCGTGTGAAAAGGAGGTGGAAAGCCCCTCCCTGGAATGGCCTGCTGGTGTTGTGTGTCTTTGGAAGTCTCTCCATCTCTCATGTCTCTCAGAGTGTACTCTGTGGGAAAGTTGCCCAAGGACCCTTGCCCGAAACTTGACCTATGCTGAGAATGCTTGTGTGTGAATGAGGTGGAAAGCCCCTCCCTGGAATAGCCTGCTGGTGCTGTGTGTCCTTAGAAGTCTCTCCCTGTCTCTTGAAGTATATTGTGAAAAATAGCTTGGGCAGATAAACACTAAGCAGGAGATTAGGCACAGCTGCACCCGAGTCATAGCATGTAGAGCATGTAGTCAGATGGTATATTGTTTTGGGGAAAGTGTATAAAAACGCTTGCAAAGTGTAACACAAGGCTGCTTGAACTGGCTTGCAGCCCCCCCATCTTCGTTCTTGCACGTCGCTGTACCATGTCCCGAGTCCTTCGAGACTCAACACAGCTGTTCAGGAGCATCTCTGGGGAGTGTACAGCAGTAGTCAGCCGGCATTTTAGTGGAACATTTTCCCTGGTATCTTCGTTCTATTGATGCGATAACTTGATGAAAACTTTCGCCATGTTCATCACTAACCATAGCACAGTTTTCAGGGAAGAAATCCAGATGGCAGTGAAGGAAGTGGATCTTTAGAGACATATTGCAGCCAAGTTTTTGATGCTGCATCAGCATGTCTTCTACTAGTTCCTTGTAGTTTGTAAACACTAGGCAAAAAGCATTCCATGCTTGTTTCGCATCACCCTGCAGCAAGTTGTTGAACCGGCCATCTCAATGCAGACGGAATGTTTGGGTAGACTAATCTCGACTTCCTTTTGCTTCCTTTGCTTCGACTTCCTTTGCTTCGTTATTCCACTGGAAAGAGGAGGAACCAAGCAGAAGTAACAGTCCTTTATGTGGTTGCTTGGCTCTCTCCACACCATGGGGACTGCAGATGGCATTGATGGCCTTTTGCCATTGGGCCACTGTGAAAGCTGTGTTGTACATGTAGCACAGCATATATGCGGGGCCCAAGGCTCGTCTTGGTCACCAACCTTGCATCCGAAGTAAAGATGATAAGCCTTCTTCACTTGAGAAGTGATACTTTTCTTCTGGTTGGCAAATATCACTTCCCACAAATAGAGCAGAAATTGTCCACGCTATTAATGCACTTTCGAGGCATTACTGTTCAGTATTGTGCCTAAATGGGTAAAATAATAACAGTTCTATGGAACAATAGCTTAAACTGTCTCACACAAAGTCTGAAATATTTTCAATGTTCCACCTTTCCGACAGGGCTTTCTATAGTGCACTGCTGACGTCAGCTTACTTTAGCGGCCACCTGGCAGTAGTATTGCATCGCATCAGAAAATGATGCAATCAACTCTGGATGATGTGTGCATGATGGTATTACGCAATGTGATGCAATATGACATCATTCTAGGCTGCTTTAGGATGTTGTTGCAGTCCTACTGGATAAATTTACACAGTGAAACATACAAAATGAATTATCTGAAATATCTTCAAAATGAGAGCTAATAAAAAATTTCAGGGTTATATGTAAGTTCAGCACACCAAGAAACTACAGATTAGGGCCTTTTTAAGTCAGTAATGATCTCACTGTTGACCAGTGTATTAGTGATGAGAGTGGACATCTTCTCTTGTTTCTGATTTTAGAGGAAAAGGCTTCAGTTGTACCATTATGATGCTAGCTATAGTTTGTCACATTTGTCCTTTATTATGTTGAGGTATAATTCTTCTGTCTTCATTTTTTTGAGAGTCTTGTAAAAAAATTGCATGCTGAATTTATTTTGTCAAATGCATTTTCTGCATCGGTTGAAATGTTCACATGGTTTTTATCCTTCATTTTGTTCCTGTGATGTATCAAGCCGATAGATTTGCATGTATTGATCCTGGAATAAATCTAATGGTCATGGTGTTTGATCTTTGTAACTTACTGTTGAATTTGGTTTGCTAATATTTTGTTGAAGAGTTTTGCATTTCTGTTCATCAGAGCTACTGGCCTGCAATTTTTTATTTGTTTATTTTTTTGTGATGTTTTTCTCTGATTTTGATAAAAAGATTGAGGAAGTATTGCCTCCTTTCCAACTTTCTGGACAAGTTTGAGAAGGCTGAGTATTAGATCTTCCTTGAAAGTATATATGCTTTAGTTTTGGTTCATAATGGGATAAGATTAGGGAATTTCATAAAAGAAAACCTTCATAAAATGTTACTTGACTACTGTTTGCAAAATCCTAGGGGAAAAAGCTCCTTAAGAGACTGATGTCTGTATTCAATAAAATGTACTTTGATTGGATACACATAAGCTTAGTATTTTTCTGTTTTACGTAGCTAGTGTTTATACATTTTTAGTCGATCTCAGAGAATGTAGACATTAGATTTTATAAAGTATTTGTTATTCGCTAGAGATATCATACTCTTTTAAATAGGAGATCTGTTTTAAGCTTGGTGTACAAAGTACAAAGATTCTTGTGCTTTGTATCTTTACATACTCCCACTTTAATGATCGGCAGACAAGAAACTCTTTAAAGTTTACTTGCTTGGCTCTAGTTACTGTCCTTGCTGTAACAACAGCGAATGCATAGGGGAGGGTTAAAATGTCTTTGAACCAACTGTCTAAGCATGGCTTCATCAGAGGTAATCCTGTTAAGGGGTCAGACACACTGACCCACCCACCTACCCATCCCTGCATTCCTAGTGTCCTGACATTTGGTTACTGCCTGCATGTGATTAATTCCCAAGTAGTGCTTTTTCTGCTAAGCAGTCGACATACATTGACTGTATATTATTTGAGCTTTGTTAGGGAGAAAAGGGGAAACAAGCTGTGTAGGGTGGAAAAGGGGATAGCTGCTTTTGAAAAGTTCTTTCAGTTAAAAATTTTGAGATATTATAAGCCAGAAAGAGAAAAATATCAAATGGTTTCACTTATAACAGGACTATAGGGAAACCAAATAGGAGAGAGAAAGTGGGGGGGGGGGGAGGAGGGGAAGATAAGGGCACAAAATGGAGTAGAAAAGGACACAAAGGACCATGGAGATGGATCACGGGTGAATTGCTGGTGGGTTACCCAAGGGGAATATAAAATGTAAAAGATATAAATAACAATAAAAAAATATATAAAAAATAAATACACCAATTTTACCAAAAAATTTTTTTGAGATTATTATTAACATATAACACTAAACTGGGTTTAGTTACATAACATAACGTTTCGGTATTTTTATTTTTTTTTAATTAAAATTTTTTTAATTTGTATCTTTTACATTACTGTATATTCCCCGTAGGTTTCCCACCACCAATTCACCCGTGAACCATCACCACAGTCCCCTGTGCTCCCCTCTCCCCCGTTCTGAGCCCCAGTCCCCCCTCTCTTGTTGACACTCTTGTATTTGGTTCCCCTATATTCCTGTTATAAGTGAGACCATTTGATATTTTTCTTTTTCCTTTTGGCTTATTTCGCTGAGCATGATCCCTTCTAGTTCCATCCATGTTGCTGCAAATTGCATGCGTTTATCTTTTTTGAATGCTGAATAGTATTCCACTGTGTATATGGACCACATCTTCTTGATTCAGTCATCTATTTTTGGGCATCTGGGTTGTTTCCATAAGTTCGCTATTGTAAATAGTGCTGCAATAAACATGTGGGTCATGTATCCTTTTGGATTAGTGTGTTTTGTCCTTTGGGTAGGTTCCCAAAAGTGGTATTGCTGGGTCGTATGGTAGCTCCACGTTTATTAATTCGAGGAAACGCCATACGGCTTTCCACAGTGGTTGGACCAGTTTGCATTCCCACCAGCAGTGTAAAAGAGTTCCTTTTTCTCCACAGCCTTGCCAGCATTTGTTGTTGCCTGTTTTTTTAATGTGCGCCATTCTCACTGGCATGAGGTGGTATTTCATTGTGGTTTTGATTTGCATTTCCTTGATTATAAATGATGTTGAACATCTTTTCATATGGCTGTTGGACATTTGCTTTTCTTCCTTGGAGAGGTGTCTTTTTAGCTCTTCTGCCCATTTTTTGACTGGATTGTTGACTTTGTTTCTGTTGAGTTGTGTGAGTTCCTTGTAGATTTTAGTTATCAGTCCTTTATCAGTTGTGTTGTGTGCAAAGATTTTCTCCCAATTAGTAGGGTGTCTTTTTGTTTTGATTATTGTGTCTTTTGCTGTACAGAAGCTTTTTAATTTGATGTAGTTCCTTTTGTTTCTTTTCCTTGACTTCCTTCGCTTTTTGGCATGTGTCTTTAAAGATTTTGCTGAGATGTATGTCATGTAGAGTTTTGCCTATATTTTCTTCTATACATTTTATGGTTTCAGGTCTTACGTTCATGTCTTTTATCCATTTTGAGTTGGTTTTGTGCATGGTGTGAGGTAGTAGTCTAGCTTCATTTTTTTGCATGTACCAGTCCAGTTTTCCCAGCACCATTTATTGAACAAGCTAGCCTTGTTCATTGCATATTCTTCGCTCCTTTGTGAAAGATTAGTTGTCCATAGGTATGTGGATTTATTTCTGGGTTTTCTATTCGATTCCATTGGTCTGTGCTTCTGTTTTGGTTCCAGTACCATGCTGTTTTAATTATTATGGCTTTGTACTATAGTTTGAAATCTGGGAGTGCAATTCCTCCATTTTCTTTCTTTTTAGTCAGGAGAGCTTTGGCTATTCGAGGTTTTTTGTGGTTCCATATGAATTTTATCAATATTTGTTCTATTTCTTTGAAGAATGTCATTGAGATTTTTATCGGAATAGTGTTGAATCTGTAAATTGCTTTTGGTAGTATGGCCATTTTGATAATGTTAGTTCTTCCCATCCATGAACATGGGATGTCTTTCCATTTTTTGGTATCCTCCTCTGTTTCTCTTAATAGGGTCTTATAGTTTTCTTTGTATAAGTCCTTCACCTCTTTTGTTAGGCTTATTCCCAGGTATTTTATTTTTTTTGTTTCAATTTTGAAGGGGGTAATTCTCTTGATTTCTTCTTCTTCTGACTGAGTGTTTGTATATAGGAAGGCTACAGATTTTTGTGTGTTGATTTTGTATCCTGCTACTTTACCAAACTGGTCTATAATTTTGAGTAGTTTTTCTATGGAGTTTTTCGGATTCTCTATGTATATTATCATATCGTCTGCAAAAAGTGATAATTTAATTTCTTCTTTCCCTATTTGGATTCCTTGTATGTCTTTCTCTTGTCTTATTGCTCTGGCTAGGACTTCCAGTATATTGAAGAGCAATGGTGACAGTGGACATCCTTGCCTTGTTCCTGATCTTAGGGGAAAGGCTTTCAGCTTCTCACCATTGAGGGTAATATTGGTGGTGGGTTTGTTGTACATTGCCTTTATTATATTGAGGTATGCTCCTTCTATCCCAAGGATTTCGAGGGCCTTTATCATGAATGGATGTTGCACTTTGTCAAATGCTTTCTCAGCATCTATTGATATGATCATATGGTTTTTATTTTTCTTTTTGTTGATGTGTTGGATTACATTGATTGATTTTCGATTGTTGAACCATCCTTGTGTACCTGGAATAAATCCCACCTGGTCACACTTTTGGATGCATTGTTGGCTCCTGTTGGCTAATATTTTGTGGAATATTTTTGCATCGGTGTTCATTAGAGATTCGTCTGTAGCTTTCTTTTCTTGTTTTGTCTTTGGTTTTGGTATTAGTGTAATATTGGCCTCATAGAACGTGTTTGGTAGTATTCCTTCCTCCTCAATTTTTTGAAAGAGTTTGTGTAAGATAGGGATTAGTTCATTTTTGAATGTTTGGTAGAATTCGTTTATGAAACCATCTGGTCCTGGGCTTTTGTTTTTGGGGAGGGTTTTGATTACTGTTTCAATTTCATTTCTTCTGATTGGTCTGTTTAGATGTTCTGTATCTTCTTTATCTAGTTTTGGGTGGTTGTATAGTTTCAGGAATTTGTCCATTTCCTCTAAGTTGTTGAACTTGTTTTTGTATAGCTGATCATAGTAATTTCTGATTATTCTTTTGATTTCTGCTGTGTCTGTTGTAATTTCTCCTCTTTCATTTATGATTCTATTTATTTGTGTTCTCTCCCATCTTTTCTTCATAAGGCTGGCTAGAGGTTTGTCTATTTTGTTTATTTTTTCGAAGAACCAGCTTTTGGTTTCATTGATCTTCTGGATTGTTTTTTTGATTTCCATTTCATTTATTTCTGCTTTGGTTTTTATGATTTCCTTTTCTTATGTTGGCTTTTGGGTTTTTTTGTTGTTCATTTTCTAGTTCTTTGAGATGAGATGGGAAATTAGATTGTTTCTTAGAGTTGTTTCTTGTTTTTTGATGTGAGCCTGTATTGCTATATATTTCTAGGTATTTTTTAATTTCTTCTTTGATCTCCTCATTAGTCCAGTGATCTTCCAGCAGTGTGGGTTTCAATCTCCATGAAGTAAGAGGATTCTTTTTTTTCTTTTCATGGTTTATTTCTAATTTGATTGTTTTATGATCTGAGGAGATAGTAGGTATGATTTTGATCTTAGTGTATCTGTTGAGGTTTGTTTTGTGACCTAGTATGTGGTCAGTCTTGGAGTATGATCCGTGTACACTTGAGAAAAATGTGTATTCAGATGTTTGGGGATGTAGTGCCCTATAAATATCTGTTAGGTCCATGTGTTATAGGTCCTTATTTAGAGCTTTAGTGTCCTTGTTAATTTTTTGTCTTGTTGATCTGTCCATTGGTGAGAGTGGGGTGTTGAGATCTCCTACTATTTATGTATGTTCTTTGATGTCTGTTTTCAGGAATGATAGTAATTGTCTTACATATTTTGGTGCTCCTTCATTTGGGGAGTATATGTTGATTAGGGTTATATCGTCTTGCTGAATTGTCCCCTTTATCATGATGTAGTGTCCATCTTTGTCTCTTTACATTTTTTAGTTTGAAGTCTATTTTATCTGATATAAGTATAGCTGTCCCTGCCTTCTTTTTTGGTCCGTTTGCTTATAGGATTTTTTTCCAGCCTTTTACTTTCAATCTTTTTTTATCTTTTGTAGTTAAATGTGTTTCTTGTAGACAGCAGAAGGTTGGGTTCTGTTTTTTGATCCATCTTGCTACTCTGTGCCTTTTTATTGATGAGTTTAGTCCATTTACATTTAGCGTTAATATTGATACCTTGGCATCTATGTTTGCCATTCTATTTATCTTTTTGTGTTTTTATTTCTTGTTTTATTCTAATTTTCTTTTTCATTCCTCTGTTTGTTTTGGTTTTAGGACTTCTTGTAGTATTTTTTGGAGTGGGGCTTTAGTCATGACGAATTTCTCAAGTCTCTGTCTGGGAAGGTCCTTATGCTTTCTTCATAGAGGAAGGAGATCTTTGAGGGGTAAAGTATTCTTCGTTGGCATTTATTGTCTTGGAGTTTGTTGAATATGTCCCTCCATTCTCTTCTTGCCCGTATCATTTCTTTGGAGAAGTCTGATGTCACCCTGATTGGTTTTCCTTTATATGTTAATTGTTTCCTTCCTCTTGTCAGCTTCAATATTTTTTCCTTAGCCTGCGCTCGTGTGAGTTTTACTGTCATATGCCTATGTGTAGTTCTTCTAACATCATGGTAATTTGGAGTTCTTTTTGCTTCTTGTATGTCTATTTTCATACTTGGAAAGTTTTCTTCTATTACCTCCTTAAATATTTTCTCTGCTCCTTGGGCCCTCTCCTCTCCTTCTGGGATTCCTATCACTCTTAAATTTCCTTTCTTCATGGTGTCAGATAGTTCTCGAATTGTTTTTTCAATTTTTCTCTTTGTGCTTCTATTTCCTTTTCCTTTTTGATTCTTTTATTATCTGAGTCTTCTAGTTTGCTGACACGGTCTTCCATATGATCGATTCTGCTTTCATTGCTTTTCCCAGTGTTCTTTAGTTCTTCTATTAGACTCTTGTTCTCCTTCTTTAGGGCCTTAATTTCATTCTTCAGATCGTTAATTATTTTTTTCATTTCATTTTTTTCCTTGAGTATCATGATTTTGAATTCTCTATCTGAGAGGCAGAGTTATTCCATGTCATGATTGCTGAGTTCTGATGCTTGATTTTCTTTTTGTGGTGTGTCCTTCCCCTGAGGGCTTGCTTGGTTATTTGTATTTCTCTTTCTCCCTGTTTGTCTTCTGATTTGTTGTAATTGTTGGGGAAATTGTGGTACTGGTACTGGCAGGCATCTTTTTGGGGTACTCCTTCCTGGATTTGGAGGGTTGATGGTCTGATCAATCTAGTCCTGCTAGGCCAAACCACCACTGGGTAGTGATGCTGTGGGTATGTTGTCTGTAGAG